>WKFP01014930.1:219594-263875 GCA_011057875.1 Pterocles orientalis | reverse complement strand
TGCCCCTTGCTTTTTTTTTTTTTTTTTTTTTTTTTTTCAAGGATAGCCTTGTGTGGCTCATTCCTGGATGTCTGTCTCATGGATATGTAACTGTTCAGGAAGTTCATAAAGCAGAAGAAAGCACAAGATTAAAATAAGCAAATCTGGCCAAATACACGACTATTAACAAGTGTGACTTTTCCCTCCAGCTTTATTCCACCATAACTGTAGCATATTATTCCATGTTTACATTATCATCTTCTCAAATTATAATTTTCTTCAAAACCAAGGGTCTACGCCCACTCTGAATTTAAAGACAAAAATTCTCATCATGTTCAATCAGAGGAAAACTAGGCCCAGGTTTGCTCTTTCTCCTCAATCATTAATGCCATAAAGCTTTTATTTTTTTTTGACATCTAAGCAGAATAAGCAGATGAGCAAATGATTTTTCCAGTTAGCCTAGTAAAATGCTTGTCTTTTTAATATCTAAAAATGACAGCTTTGCAGTTCTATTCTCATTTTATCCATCATTTTTAATTGCAGAGTAGAGTGCTATTTTCTCAACCGCTTGTAACTTCTGTGGTCATTTATTCCATTGCAAAAAGGGTGGAAAGGACACTACTCAATGCTATTTAATTCTTAAACTGCCTATATTGAATTTTTGCCTTTTGAAAGCTGGTATGTATTTTAGTCTGTCTGTGACTGATAGCTTTCCTAATGGTTATAGTGGCAACAAGAACAGAAAAGAGGAAAATTATTAAGCTAGTTAAGATATAAAAAAATGTAAAAAATCATCATGCTTCTATTTTTCGGTGGTCCCTGTGGTGAACAAATAAGAGTGTTATCCTCTTTTGGTAAAACTGTAACAAAAAGCCTGCTCTGGAGTCTGGGAAAATCATCATCCTGAAGAGTAACTTATCAGGAATTCTTGAAATATAGATAGAAACACCAGCTAGCACATGCAGAGCAGCATTTCAGTCTCCTCTCTCCCCTACCCAGAATCAAATGACCCTAGAATTAAAGCTTGAAAAATGAGAAGTTGCAATGTTTAAGGAAAAAAAAATCACTAGAGCATAGTTCAATTAAAGAAATAATGAAAAATACAGAAATATATTCACCAGTCAGAATAGCTTTACTTAATCAAATTCACATTAGCTGATAATCTGGTCATATATGAATATTTATTATAGATATTCTACTGACATGCAATGCAGGGGTGGGGCTGGAGAGAAAGAGATGATAAAATTTACGGGTGTGACACTACAGGTTTGCTCCTGCTATTTTGGCTGCGTGTTCTCTAAAGGGGGGGGACCCTCTTACTGATGGCAGGAATTACCGAATGTCCCCAGCCAACCTGGGGTTTTACTGTCATTGTGTAAAGCTGAACAGGTTGGAACAGTGGTTGAACAGGGCTGTTACAGAGGGTGCATTGACTTACTTTTAAGTCTCTCACCCTCATAAGTCATGGAAAATCAAGGACAAGAGAAGAAACAAGGAAGCGCAACCCTAGAGATATCCTAGCTTGTCCCAGGAGAAACAGAGGAAGTTCAGTACATTCTTGTACCAGAGTGCACACAGAACAAGCTACAAAACAGTCCTTCATTAAAATTAACAAATAACTCTACTCCCTTTGCATTCACATTTGTGGTGCTCTTACAGTAAGTTAGTTTTCTGCCTATTATGTTTTTGATGGCAAAAGAACATTGATTATTCGGAATGTAACTGCACTGACTGTTCCTGTTATCAAGATTCACCAGATTGATTTGAACTTGCTCAGTCACTATGTTATCATAAGTGAGTTGTTGTCACGCTTCGGTTTATTTTATGTTTAATACAAATGTTTTGAATTAGGAGTCTCTGCATCAGATTTAAGTGTAAAGTTTCTTGCTTCTGATTCTTGACCATATTAGTGGTTTAATAGGAATGTCTGCATTTGTCAGTAGGAATCTTCCAGTCTGGAGGCTGATAGACAAAGACTTATCATGAGGCTGACTCTCACTACAAATGACTGATTAAAAAGCTTGGCAATATTTTCCATCTTTGAAAATCTCAAATAATGGCCCAAGTCAGAGGAAGCGTGGTTTTCCTATGTTTGTTATGTACTAGCTGATGTGTTAATTTGTTAACTTCATCTTCATACAAAACCAAGAAGTGAAAGCAGGTCTCACAGGCAGGCAGCCAATAGATCAGTGGATAATGGCATCAACGTAAGCCCAAAAGTTGGGGAACTGAACGGGGATACTAAATATTACACACATGCAATTTTAATTGGCTCACTATACAGTCTGATCTTTATGATCTTAATGGATCACCTGAAGTTTTCAGTAAATAGAAAATATGACTTTACTTTGATCAGCCCTGAATTGCCAGTAGGTCTTTCCAGGAGAATTACTTTTCAATTTACTTTTTCAGTGTTTCCCATTACAAAAAGTAGGTTCTGAAAGCCTGCTGCAGATTGAACTCAAAGAAAAGGAATCTCCCAACTTCAGTAATACTTGGATTAATCCTTAATGGTTGACCATGATAACCAGAGCAACCGGAGGAACCAGAACAGCTACGGATAGAGTTATAATACCACTAAAGTCAACTTTTCACTCTACAATATTTACTCTTAGAAAATAAATGACTTTGCTTTTCTATATTAGCTTTTTTCATTATGTACCTAGCATGGAAAACCTTGATGATTCTAATGGAGGGAAACAAATCTTCATAATCTTACTGATCTGCAAATTTTTGAGATATTTTTGCTCCTCTCCGTTTTTTTCCTAAACCTCCTGTTTCTGTCAGGGCTGTTCTGTGCAATCCACCAGACAGCCTGCTGGTATTATCCTGTGGAAGTCTTGTGTACAGAAAGTGTTATAAAAAGGTGACGACTCTTTCACTTTTGTTTTGAAAATAAAGAGTACTCATAACTCTAACAAGAATGTTAGGGTCATTTTAGACTTATAGCTCTGTAGTGGGGGAACATGTGTATGTACAGCCACTGAAGGATTTCTTTTTTTTACCCATTTGAAAGGTGCGACTGAGAATTTACATATATTTCTCAAGATCAGACACTGTTATTATTATAATGATATTTTTACTTGCTTTTCTGATGGTTTTGCTGCTGTTTCAGTGTGTGGTGTTCAGTGTTTAAATGCAGCAGCTTGAGCACCTCAAACCATTCTCATTATATAAAGTACCCTCAATTCTCAAAATCAAGAAAAATTTGTCTTATTTTCCAGTTACAGTTTATTTTAAAATTCTTTCATTATACCTAAGACCTACTATTGCTCCATTCTATGGTATTAAGATATAATTCTCTTCTCCCTTGTCTTTGCATAATCATAGAGTGTTCTGAATTGGAAGGGACCCACAAGAGTCATTGAATCCAACTTCTGACTCCACATAGGGCAACCTAAAAGTCAAAGCAGATATCTAAGAGACCAGCACCTCCCTCTTCATTCCCCCTCACAAGGAAGTTGTAGTAAATGAAGTAAGCGCTCAGTCTCCTCTAAGCTGAACAAACGTAGTATCCTCAGACACTCCACATAAGTCATGCCCACTTGTACTTTCACCACTTTTGTTGCCCTCCTTTGGATGCATTCTAATATTTTTATATCCTTTCTATATTAAAAAGTCCCAAACTGCACACAGTACTTGAGGTGAGGCTGCACCAATGCCGAGTATAGTGGGATAATAACTTCTTTTGACCAGTTAGATATACCATGCTTAATGCACCTGGGATAGGGCTGGCCCTTTTGGCCACCAGAGCACATTGATGACTCATATTGAACTTACCATCAACCAAACCCCCACATCCCTTTCTGTAGGGCTGCACTCCAGCCTCTTGTCCCCCAGTCTGTAAGTACATCCAGGACTACACCATCCCAGGTGCAAAATCCAGAACAATTGCTCTCAGTAGAAATAAGCAGAGAGTTTCGCAAAATCAGTCATCTTCATTGTTTCACACAAACAAATTATGGTGAAAATGTTTTCCCAAGCTGTAGGATAACAGAGAATGACGATGACTGAAAGCATTTTTTATCATAGCTCCCAGCAAGCTGAGCATACCTGTTAACTGCTGCCTCCAGACATTTATTGATGAACTGCTGTTTCACTGTTATACTGCCATTTAGAAGTCCTTTAGGTTAAATGACATCTTTCTTCGTCAAGTATTTCTAAAAAAAATAAAGTGAAGATATTTTTGTAATTTAGTCAATGGATATGTTATGATAATATGTTTAAAATTCACTGTAAGTCATTTTGTTGATGTCAGTATTATGAGATACCCTCTAAATGAAATTGTATTGTATTATAAACCTGTCCAGTAGATCAATAGATATTATGAAGGACCAAACTAATTTATTTCACCTTCTTCTTAAATGAAAATCTAAGTGGTCTGAGACTGGATTATTTATTTGAAATAATCTTTAGAGAGAGTATTTTTTATAAAAGAAAAAAAAAGGAATCAAGAAAGAGATAGCTGAAAGATTAATAATAATTAACTCTTTCTAAAACCTTACAGGATCACAATTTTACAGTAGCAGGAGAAACATAGAATCATAGAATCACCAAGGTTGGAAAAGACCTAAAAGATCATCCAGTCCAACCGTTCACCTATTATCAATAGCTCCCACTAAACCATGTCCCTCAACACAACATCCAGTCTTTCCTTGAACACACCCAGGGTCGGTGACTCCACCACCTCGCTGGGCAGTCCATTCCAGTGCCTGACCACCCTTTCTGAGAAGTAATACTTCCTAATGTCCAGCTTCACTCTCCCCTGCCATAGCTTGAAACGATTCCCTCTGGTCCTATCACTAATGACACGAGAGAAGAGGCCGACCCCCCAGCTCACTACAACCTCCCTTCAGGAAGTTATAGAGAGCAATGAGGTCTCCCCTGAGCCTCCTCTTCTCCAGGCTGAACATTCCCAGCTCCTTCAGCCGCTCCTCATATGGCCTGTGCTCCAGACCCCTCACCAGCTTTGTTGCCCTCCTCTGCAGGAAGAAGGGAGACTGATATGATAGCATTTTGTATATTCTTCGTATCAGGTACTAGATCTCCTTGTGTGTTAGGGCTGAGGCACTGATAACTTCTGCTGGAAACAGACCAGGCCAGGAACTGAAACTGTAATGAAAAGATCGCATTACTGTTTTTTTTTTTTTCTAGCCATGAAATGTGTGCATGTATACACATGTGCTCATCATGTCTGAATTACAGTGCATATTGATCTAACCTAGCTGCTAGTCATTATTCTTGTAACAGCGTCTATAAGATATTCCAACTGATTGTTCAGATATTTAAAAAATAGATTGAGCTAACATCTGGTAAATTAGACAAGTAGCATAAAATACCTGGGCAATATAAAAAAGTGTTACTTTTCTGTATACCTTCTTAGGTCTGAGACAATTCGCTGGGAAGACCGAGAAACTTTTAACATTTTGTGCCAGAATTTGATGTTCAATTAACTTCAAGACAGGGTGGCGGCGGGGCTTTTGGTAGACTACATGTTAACTCCTTTGCTGGTTAAATGTAAAATCTATTTGTTGTGTCAGTTCAGGTGTAATGATAATTACATAGCCAAAGAGTGACCTGCAATCTTTTAAATATCCTATGCTGATAGCACAGTTAGAGAGATCAACCAGACCAAATAATTTTAAATGTATGAGCTATAGTTACTGTATTAGGCCAAAGGCTGCCACTCAATTAGATCTCTGATTGGCATGCTACTGGTACAGCTAGCAGAAATGAAGCAATTATATTTGGAAGATAATTCTTTTTAAACAGTTCAATTTTCAGATCTCTGAGATTGGGTGTTTGCCCCATAAGTAATTCGAAATTATCCAAACCATTTGCAATTTCTCTGCACTTGGCAGCACTGTGATAAACATATGATTCTTGGTAGGTCATAGGACACTGTGTTTATTCTGAGGTGTCTTGTGCTTTCCATTTCAGAAAATCAGAACATTGTTGGCATTTGAACTGAACATAGAGTACTAATTCATACCAGGACAGTATTGAATTTAGTTACTGAATGAGAGGACACCTGGCTAGCTCTTATATTCATACATGTACAAAGCAAAGTGCATTTTAAGAAAAAAATTCACATTTTATCTTTTTCCTGCAGTTGTAACTGGGTGTGAAAATGTTTAGAGTCTTCACAGTCCTTCCTTAAGCACATAAGCAACAGCAAATTGACTGCAGAAAGTCAAGTGTTCAGGTTATTGTATCCTTTCCAGCTTATTTTTATTTCCATGGTTATGAGCTAGGAATTATCTTTGCCTGTTCCTTCTCTTATACATCCATGTTGTTTCTCCAGGCTGTGCTCAATCTGTTCTTTTTCTGTTGAGACATCTATGTTCACATCTGTCGTATCTCCATTGTCTCTTTCTTCTATTACTCTAAGATCCCCATATCTCACTTTCCTAAATTTCAAAGTCATCTCCCCAAATCACTGTACTTAAAATATGTCCATCAGCAATTTCAACTTGATCAGCCTGACCCCTCTGAACCACCAACCACCCTTGTTTTATCAAATCAGATCCGGACTTCCTGCCTTTACCTTAAAGACATCTTAATTCTTTCTTTCTGCAGTATACTTTTTTTTTGGTCTCCTAGACTGAGATTTATTAAAAGTATTTAGGCATTTTAAGATGAAAGAATGTGTCTGACTGAATATTCAAAAGCACTACCTAATTCCCACTGAGAGTAATAATCATTCTCCTCATCAGGATGATCCACAGTCCAGCCTGGCAGACTCTCTCCAGGCTCTCTTCCAGGCTTCTCCCTTCTCTTCCTCTTTCAGGAACCTAGTTTCTTCCCCTTTCTCGTGAGGGCAACAATATTCAATGCCATGCAGACTGGAGAAAGTCTGCAGCAATTTGGAAGACTGCTTCACAAACAGTCTCTTCCTTCTGTTTCCAACACAATTTTCTAGGGTTATCCAACTAACCATAGCACAATTGTAGAGGTATCAATCCAGAGAGACTGCTACAGAGCAACCATGGCCATTCCAACAAAGAGCTGGAGCTAAGCAAGGAAGCCTCCCGTTTCATTCACGTTTCTCTGGCTTTGAAAATCTTTTTGTGTCACTCTGGAATGAAAGCCACATGTGCACAGCTTTTGGCAAAAATGGGACTTTGGCAAAAGGTTCGTGTTTGGCTCAAGAAACTTGGGTTTTCCATCTTTTGCTCTCATCTTCCAGTAAGCCTATTCTAGAGTTTAGAAAAAATCCCATCAAAACTTCATCAAAGTCAGTATTTGTTTCCCAAACATTCAATTTTTGACATGATTTAAGTAGAAGCAGAAAATGTTTCATTGAAAAAAATTGCGACTAGTTCTATAAACATCATTACATTCATTAAGTACATATGGAACAGTAGCTGAGTGAGCTATCCATTTACACACACTGGGTCTGAAATATTATTAAGTCAAACAGGGCTCAGGAGTTGATTGAGTAACAGTGTCATAAATTTTAGTAACCCTTGATCTTAACTTGACGGTCATTATAACACATGTCTGTGAACAAAACTAATTGAAACATCAGGAAATGGTCACAATGCAAATGAAAAGCATTAGCAAAAAAATGGAAAGCATTTTAATTAACTTAGAATAATGCAGTAGGGTGACTGGTAAATTAAGTCCAAGTAAGTCCTGACACATTTTTTTATTTGAAACCAGAACACGATTATTTATCAAATTAATTCATTTGCTGTTGATAGTAATATGAGCTTTTAAGTAACGCACGAGGACCTAAAAATAGCTTAATACAAGGCTTTAGGGGTCATCTTTCCAAACCCTCTAATGTTATTGCAATCAGAACAGTTGCAATTAATGTAATTATGCTGTATTAATGGAAAAATATATATAAATGATATATATATGTAAAATAAACTACAAATGTATAATAATATATAAAATATATAAACTTGCCAAGCACATCTCTTGTTTTTAGACATCTTTCAAAATATTGGTTTCTAAAAATACTCACTATGCTGAAAAATCTTGTATATAAGATAAGACATACCATTTTCTAATGGACTGCAATTCTCTTGCTTTCTTAAGGGCCACGCTGTCAGAATATTGTTGAAGCCAAAGGAGAGAACCTTTATTTGACTAGCAGAGAAGACTGCTGATGACTACTACCCTTTGTCTGGAAGGACTTCCAAAAGGCAGATAATCCTTTCAAACAGCCACCAGAAATACTGCTTGTTCAAAAAGTAAACAAAAATGAGACTGCTCAGGTATGTGGCGAGAGAAGCAGTATCAGAAACAGCAGGCAAATAAAGAGGCTATTGAAAAATTATTCACACAAGGATGATGGAAGAGTTGGTGCCCAATAACTGAAAAAATAGTTTTAAAATTGGTTACCTTAAACTGTATACAACTCTGACTCATCTAGAATTAAAAATACTTTAATTTGCTTTAGCTTACTTTGCTCCCAAAGCAACCTTAGACTACTTATATTCACTTAAAATGTGAATAAAATGATTTATTCACAGAGAAATCTAATGCCTTTTAAATAATTCACTGCATAATTTAGTTTAGACTTACATAACTACTATTTGCTTCCTAGATGGATGAAATTCTGATCTCAGAAAGATTTAGATTGGGATCATTCTGGTTTGTTGCTACTAGAAAGGACCTCAGGATGAGTTAGAGGTGTACAAATGAAAGCAGCTACTACAGGTAATCCAGTGAAAAAAGCCATTACGATTCCTATTCAGCCAGCCAAGCAGCAGTCCATAACCAGGAGAGTGAATGTTGATTTGGGTAGTTGAAATTTTATCTTGGCAGAACAGTCCAGGAAAGCTCTGCTAGAGAAGGACTCTTCAGTCCCTTGAGCATCTTCATGGCCCCTCATTAAACTCTCTCCAGTATGTCCATATTTCTTTTGCACTGGAGAGCCCAGAATTGGACACAGTACTCCATGTATGGCCTCACCAGGGCTGAGTAGAGGGGAAGGATCACCTCCTTCAGCCTGCTGGCAACACTCTTCCTAATGCAGCCCTGGATACCATTAGCCTTCTTTTTCGCGAGATCAAATTGCTGTCTCATGGTCAACTTGCTGTTCACCAGGATGCCTGGGTCCTTTTCTGCAAAGCTTGTTTCCAATCAGGTGGCCCCCATCATATCCTGGTGTGTGGGGATGTTCCTCCCAAGGTGTACAACTTGACGCTTCCCCTTGTTGAACTTCATGAGGTTCCAGAGGACAACCCTCTTCTCAGCTTGTGGAGGTCTCTCTGGATGGCAGCATGACCTTCCGGGGTATCAGCCACGCTTCCGAGTTTAGGGTCCTCAGCACACCTGTTGAGGGTATACTCTGCCCCCAAAATGGATGATTTTATAGTTCTCCCTTTGTACAAACTTAAACATTTATGCTATTTTTAGAACTTTTTCAAACCATAATCTAAAATTTGAGGTCCCTAGTTTAGAAAGTTACTGTAACTGATATGTGGGTAAAGGAAAGGTATAGAAGAGGTCCTAGGAGCTTGGACTTGCCATGGGTTTCAACAGTACATGTACACCTCCATAAATAACTGAAAAAAAAATCAAGTCACTTCTACATCACTGCTAAATACTGACTCAACTATTTGATTATAAGCACTCAATGTCAACAGTTTCAGCTTATATGCTTATCTGAAATAGATGAATTACTCTCTTGGTTATGCCAAATAGGCTCAGGTAGCATGATATAGGTGCAAAGATCTCAGAAGAACATTTTCTTTAGTTATCATTTTGACTTTTGTACTTCAGTTCCAGCTCAGGAGAGGAAAAAAAAAACCCAAATGAAATAATTTAAGATAAATGTAAAGAATTTGTTTCATATCACAGAATTTCTACTTAGGCTTCAGTTTCGGTGAAACACTGGACTGACTAATTTTCATTCCTTAGGCATACACACACTGTATACATAAATGCCTCAAACCTCAGATGTAAACACAACGTGTCTGCCCATGTATAGATCTTAACAGACCTGTCAAGTCTTAAGCACCATCCATAAAACCTGAGGCACCTTGCCTGACTTTCTCCTGCTTCTGATGCCTACAGCTCACTTTGCTGGGAAGACATCACCTTCCTCCTGCTCCAAGACCACGTACGCTGGGCACAGCTCCCCACATCAGCTATGGAGAGCTGGCTCTTTGGCTGCAGTCATCTGCCAAACTCGCGACACTGGGAATCCCACGTGCTGGGTTAAAATGTGCATAGAGATGGTCAGAGGTCTGTGTCACCGACACCACATCTCCCATCCTCTAGACAATACATGGATAGCCCCCAAGAACTCTACAGAATCTAACTTCCTAGAGAAATGATTAGCCAATACAATTGAAAAAACTTTCTGAAGTATATTATAATATTTAATAGATCCCTCTGTCTCTCCATCAGTCTAAACCAATCACATGCTATTGCAAGTTAAATCCAACTGGAGCTCGTGTTCACAACATTTTGCAGAATACAGCCTGGGGTTGATTTGAGTGATGTCATAATGAAAATACGGAAGAGACTAACCAAAATCTTGAGAAATCTAGCACAGATAAAGGAGAACGTTTGCCTTTTTAGTCCTTGCTGATATGGTTTATATGTCAACAGCTTCTTCATATATTAAGGACACAATAGTCTGTGTCATGTGATTAATCATTAAGAATGTGTATGTGGAGACAATTATGCGGAGACTTTAATATCAGTGGAGCTCTAGTAAGTATAGGGCTTAGCTCAGGCCAGGTTTAGGTCTTTATTTCAGGTCTGCTGGAGCGTAAAGTGTAAACAATTAAGATTTACAATTTTTACTTTCCCTATTCACTTCATTTTGCAGAAGCTCAAGTAAAACTAGGTGAATCAGGACCTCGGTGTAATGTATCATTTAAATGATCTCTAGCGAAGGATATTTTGATGCAGGAACTTAGATCAGCTAAAAACTTATTAACGTAATTCCTGTTGAGACATGATAGAATTCCAATTGGCCACCTAAAAAAACATATAATTTTATGATTTCTACAGCATTACTATACTGCACGAGGTTTTTCTATTAGTGAAAGTGCAGCTACATCCAAGTATATAATACACAGGAAATAAGCTATCCCACTCTTTTCAGAAGAATTAATCAAGTACTACACGGAAAATAAATGTAAATAAAATATTGATTAAGAACTAAAAGGGTTTTAATTATATTACTTTTCAGAAATAATTTAATTTAACCTAAACAGACAACTGGGAGCAGATACTTTGCCTTAGCATTTTTCAAATTGCTAATTAACATTTCCAGGAGGAAACTCAAGTTTAGTGTCTGGATTTTAAAGATAAATAATGTTTGCTTCTTGTCTTTATAAGTTTATGAAGCCTTATGTAGTGCCAAAATGTAATATTGCATGCGCATTCTTTTAAAAATAAGCAGGTAGCAGGGATGCTCTATGTAATACACTATGGGTATAAAGAAGTTTCCAATTAAGAAAACACAAACACTGAGGTGTGATTCTGGTTGCATCTGTCACATGCTTTTGCATAGATTTATATGACTCATACAGACTTCTAGATCTTCCATTGTTTATGGAATTGTTTGGAGATAGTTGGGGTTTTTTGTCAGATAAAAGCATTTATAGTGATGGAGCACTCTGTGTGTGCCCATTGCCACTGAGTGACAATTTTACAATTTATTGGAAAAGAGATGAACTCCTTTCTTCTTTTTTTTTTTTTTTTTATTCTCTGCCTTAATACTTGATCCAAAACACAGTGAAGTAAGTGGAAATTATTCACACTATAATTTTGTATAGTCCTTGGTTTTCAATGCTGTTTCCTACTTTACACCACATTATTTATTAAACTTCTGATTACTTACATACACAGTACCAAATAGAATGGGACTACAATCATAAAGACGCACAACATTTCAAAGATTTCTCTTAAGAAACTTCCACAAGTATAACTTCTTTATAGATTCTTTATGCAATAGAATTAAACTTTCAGCCTCTGTGGATGTAGAGGGGAAGAAAAGTGCCAAACTAAAGTGGAAAGGATGCTGTTGAGACAGCATCTTTAAGACAGAGTAGGAGAAGAATGAACAGACCTCCATGGATGTCTCTTAACACTAGATTTGGGAGCAGTAGCAAAGTCCTCTTTAAGTCAAGACACAGTGTCACAACATGTAACGGGGAGACAAGAAGATGCAGAACCACCCTGAAGAAAACTGACCCACAGGACTCACCTGTCCCCTTAGCCAGTGCTTCCTCTCTTGGGCCGTTACGAGCAGGCAAGCCATAGAGCTTGTGATACACAATATATATGCATTTTGAGAGTATTTCCGTAAAAATTGTACAATCCATGACTATGCTGCAAGTGCCAGCTTGCCTGTCCACTCCTCCTTGCAAATTTTGAATCAGTTTCAAGCAACTTTGCAACCAACCTGACAAGCAGGTTGGGGGCTGAAAATACAAAATTCATAAAAACGGACAGAAACGCTGTTAGAGCCCCTAGTATCCTGCAACAGTTTCATGAACTTCTAGATGCTCGATACAAAGCACAGCAGTGCTGTGGCTCCTTTAGGGTGTAGAAAGCTTTGGTCTGGGCACACTTTCCTATACACCAGAAACACACATCTGAGGAAACCAGGCTTCCCTACCATACACAACCCATACAATCCTCCACACTTGGTAGTTCTGCAAGAGTAAGCTTTAAAAACGAAACTCTTCTTCTCTGTGTAGGCATGGAAGATTCAAATTGGTGGGTCAGAATCTGAAGGCTATCTCCTCAACTGGCCTCTCGACAACTGAATGCCTCCTTAGCCCTTTGAAGTGGCTGTATTTCAGCTCCTCTGCCGACATACAGGATGATCTCTCCGGATGAAAGGTAACATGAAACTGAACACTGCAATGGGAATCGCCATGCCTGAAGGAACAAGTAAGAAAGATGCACTAATATCCACCATCAATCATTGCAGCTGGTTACACCTACACAAAAAATGTGTGTTTGTGTGTTTACACAAATACACAAGTGTGCAAAGACCACGGAGAGAGGGAGAGCGCGCTGACTTTGCTGTGTACAGTGAGTGCACATGAGGTTACAAAGCAAATAAACGAGAACGATGTTGAAACACGATGTGTAGGCTAAAGGGAGTGCTTGAACTGTGGGATGTTCAGTGATATACAGAGAGTCAGAGCTGACATTTACAAGTGCAAGTTATATATTCTGTTTTCATTTCTTGACCCTGTCTGTAAAGCGATCTCTTCACCACCCAGGAAAGAGGAAGAAGAGACAGAATGCTGATGGGTAAACTGCACTTGCCTTTCTTTCGTGGGCCTGTCTATCCTTTTAACATGTTTGCTTTCCTCCATCTAAGCTTTACATATGCAAAACCTGGACACATAATAATATATAAAATATGCTCATACCTCATTATGTGGAGTTTTATTAGGAAAAGTTTTATTCCTGTAAAACATATCCATTAATGCAATGTGAACATTGCTGTAAACTGATCTTAGGCTAATTCAGTATCTTGCTGTCTATTAACATCAAAGGCAGTTGGGCACTTAACTATTTCTCTTGATCTGGACAACAGCGCAACAGTTTCCACTCTAATATTACAAGTTATTTGGTCATTTACAATTTTTTTTCCTCAAATACTTCAATTTCTCAACTGTAAGAACAGGAAAATAATGCTCTATTAGATGTTGTGAGGGTGAATAAATCTGAACTTGTGAGATGTTTAGATCATACAGTTAATCAGGCCACACGAGTAGGTAAGGCAGATGGTCATTACCATAACTGAAGGCTATAGTACTTCAAGGAGTGCTCAGTAGTAAACGATACAGTGTGGTTCCCATTTTGTCCTTTGAACCCGATCAACTAGAACATGAAGAACCTTTGGAGGTGCTTGAAGCATATATTCCTTACTCAAACAAATGAACTTCAAACATTAATATCATACCCCCAGGGACAATCTGCAGCTAACACAGTCATACAGCTGATTTTTGATCTGAATAGAAAATAAAAGTGAGATAAATATTGGTATATTTTACTCTAAATCAAGTGTGCTTGGGATCAAAAATGTGCCCCTAAGGGATAATGAAGCAAAAACCTCGCAGCATTATCAGCTGGTGTGCAAAATTAATGGAACATCATGATTTATAAAAACACTGTATTTATTAGACTACACCATTTGCATTGTAATTTTGAACAAATTTCTTACTTAGTTGCTGATTCTGTCTCCCCATTAACAGAGGTTGATAAATACGCATGTTTGCAATTTCCTTTGAAATCCGCACAGAAAGCAGAAGTGAGCCCTAATTCAAATAAATCACTGCAAAGACTCAGTGGCTGACAAGTATGTCTTGACTGAATCTGCCTTGTTGCTTGCACATGTGTCTCCTCATTCATGTGGCTGACAAGGTATCGTCTTAACAGCACAAAAAAGACAACCTTTAAACTGTGACCCAGATCTGGGCTTTCTGTACAGGCATTTAATTTCACGAACTTCTTTTTAAGGTGAAGAGAGCATGGCTGCCAAAAGAAAAAGGAGGAAAAAATGTGGATGATATCGGTGGGGGAATATTCCCTGAGGTTTGTCATAAGATTTGAGTTCTTTGCTGTGAGTTGGATGAATCCCACAAAGAAAGTTTTCATCAGGATAGACTTTTTTGTTAAAAACATTTTCCTCCACCATTTCTATTGTTTGGCTGTTTTCTCTCTAAAAGCAGCTTAACGATTGATTCAGTTGTGTCAAAGCAGCAAAAGCAAACCAGACTCATGAGAGACAGTACAAGCACTTAGATGAGGCAGATTTTTATCCAAACATTGCCTTGTTTTCCTTTTTCTGTGCAACATGTACTTTTTTCTTTTATCTCTCAACAGCTTTGTTTCTCTCTCAGCTTGGCCATACTGCTGAGGTGGCTTAAGCATAGGAAGAGACATTACTATCACATCCAGTAGCCACTTAGCCACAGGCTACCCCACCATGCATTTTAATTCACAATGAGCCGGGGAGGTGAGTTACACCTCTATTAAAGCATCCTGCCTTCAAATTCTTTTAACTGGGGCTGGTAGAAGTACAGTTGGCAAATGTACACCTGGAAATACCAATAGCAGCATTTCTCAGTCTTTCTGTAGCTGAGCAATTCCTGAGAAAACTCTCATCTCCTGCCTCACAGGTAAGATGATGAGTAGACACCCATGAGCAAGGTATTTGCATACTTGTTGCACTGAATAGAGGTTATTTTTCCCTCGGAACAAAGAACCATGTAGGAATATGAATCTATATATTCATTAATTATGTCACCCAGTAAGTGAGTTGATTAGATTAAATATAGAGGAAATATTAATCACACTTTCCTTGTTAGTGTGAGGTAGTGCTTTCCTTTCCTCACACAGCCCTTCAGAGTGAGAGGGTGGGAGGAGAGGACTGTGTGGTGCTGTGGGATTGTCTGAGCTGGAAAGATCCTGGGTTGAGGGAGTGGTTGTGGGATAGTCACTGGGAATGTGTGCTGGTAAATATTTAGGATAGCACATTATTGCAGTGTCTGCAAAATCCTGAAGGTGGGATCTGCACGGAGATGACCCTGAATTTAACTAAAATTACAATGGCTGAAAGAGATGTGGTAAGATGGGCAGGCAGGGTACAAATATCAGTAATTGCTGAAGGCTTTGGAGACCAGAAAGATGCTGAAGGTAGAGATGCTGGGGCTTAAAAGTGGAGTGGGTTCAAGGGTGATACCAGGGTGTGATACTATGGTGTGGTTATAAGCAGAAATACTGGCATATTGGTGTTGATGGTGCTGGGACGATACTGGGGAGATGAGTGGGAAGGAAAGCTATCAGTTCTTGGGCAGATGGAATTACGGGGATGTGGAACCTGGTGTAACCCAGCATGGCTCAGAATAGCAGTGATGATTAAATTATCTCTGAGCCAGATAAAACGAGTGAAAGGAGCACAGCCCCTGCATTCATGCTGAAGCTGTCGCTGCTGTTCAGGGCAGACAGGAAGAAAACTGAACCATGTCTCTTGCTCCTCCCAGTAAAGAAGGTTCAGAAGCCAGGACAGAACAGAGACCAGTCTGGAGCCACAATTTAGCCGAAACATGTTATCACATTTATATTGTGCCCCAGTATTCACAGTAACATGCCCTGGAAAGTATATCCTGCAGTGCCTTGGGTACGTGATTAATACCACTAGTAGGTCAGTAGGTAGATTAGAAGGTTATTTAGTAGATTAGTAGGTAGGCATTATCTATAGTAGATAATTATGCTAGTGAAATGTGTAACTGCGGTTATTTATTAAAAACCAGAAAGATATTTTCTAATTGTTTAATGTAACAGAAACTATGTTATGTGTATTCCTTAAAAAGATGTCAAACTTGAATACTGGAAGTCACAAAAAAATGCTCGTGAACTAGCAAAGGATCAGAACAATGTTTGCCAAAAATTATACCGAGCCTACTTTCAAACAAGACCTGGACCACAGGAAGCTGGAGTTTATTCAGACACTATTTCTGAACATAAAACCCACTGACATTCAGTGACTAAATTATTCAGGAAAAATTATTCACCTAGTCTTGGTGGGATGGATGTGGTAGTTGCTTTGCCATTTCAACTCCTTGTGCTCTCCCTTCTGCTGGAATTTCCATGTGCACTGTGGCATGTTTTGAACTTTTAATCACCTTCATGCAGTGACAGAGTTTTTGTTATTTTTTTTCTTTTGGTGTAAAACACCGGATCCACTTTCCTTATTTTAAATGGAAAAGAGTCTAGAGTCTTTTTTTTTTTTTTATGGCACTTGAAAGAATGCCCTTCTCTTTTTTCTTCATTTTTCTCTGGCTTTTGATTGCAGTGTTTACTCCTTTACAACGTGCACAGTTATCATTACGTTTTGTCATTACATATTCTCTGTGCTCTTATCACTGTATTCAATAGACAACAATTGTCAGCAAAATGAATAATAAGAAGAAACTGATTTGAAAAATAGCAGAGAAGATAGATACAGTATTTATTAAATGAAAGGAGTATATCAGGTACATCTAGTAACACAAAGCCTTGCCTAAGAATCACTTTCCACACATTCAGACACATGTCCTCTGTTGGATGGGGGTCACTGAAGCAATTTGAGCTGTCACATTTCACACTGGAGTATTACAATGGAACTGAATTCCCCTCTTATGCCAGTGAAAAAATATAATTACATTCTACGAGCATTAATTGTAGGTAGCATTTTTGTTACTAAAATTTTTCATTTGCCAATAACTTTTGATTATTCTTTATCATCTATATTTACTAACGGTTGTTACAATCCAAGCCATTCAAATTACTTTGCAAAGTTTATTTGAGGTGACTGGAGACCACCAAATTAATTTTGTCTTTTCTTGTTCCTATGATGTCACTATGACATCATAATCTAACGATGAGTCCCCCAAATATGTCTTTTTCTTTACCCGTAACAATGAAAGATAAAGATCAACTACAGTGCTACCTTATGTACGGTGTATTTAGGACATTAATAGCCCTACTGCTCTTAATACATAAATAATTCCGAATGCTAAACTCTGAAATCCTTGCTAGAGAAGAAAAACAAGTCAGATGTCCAGATAAGAGTCTCATTCAAAGTTTTTGTAAGACTGTAGAAAAGCTTGCAGGGATTTCAGATGGTTCAGTATTCACTCTCAGAATCATGTCAGAGAAGAGTATTAGATACCAACTGATGCTTGTGTGTGACACCAATGGAAAAGGTTAGATGTAGAAAAACATCGTTAAACATTTTTCTGTTTTTTTTTAAAAAACTTAAAATGATATTAAACTTCCATCAATTCTTGTTCTCATCACAATTCTGAAATTATCATAAGCATTACAAAAAGAAAAATACGTCACACCCTTTTCTCGTTAGAGTCCATCACAAAAGGATAGCAATTCAGTGACATGCTTTGCTCTAGCATAGATAAAAAATTCAGTTTAAGACTGAATTCTCTCACTCTGAGGAATATTCACAAGAAAAACAAACTAAACCAGGAAAAAAAAAAAAATCACCATTTCCTCATCATACGAGGAAAGGGTAAAAACCTACTGACCATCATCATGACCCTATTGCAGAAAGTATTTTATAGGGGGTTTTTTCAGTGGTTTTTTTTTTTCAGTTTTTCAGGGTTTTTTTAGACTAGATGTGATGTTTGGCTGGGGTGAAAGATAGCAAAGCAGAAAATGAACTATGGAAAGACCTAAGAAAGAATGAAGTTTTGCTCCACTCAGCTTGCTATTTCAACCTCTTGGATTTCTGTTGCATAATGAACTAAACTTACAGGAAAAAAACTACAGTTTTTATAAAGTGTCTGCAGAAAAAAATAGCTGGATTACTCTTTCACCTTAAGTGACAAGTTAAGTATATCCTTATACTACAGGCTAAATAAGATCTCAGAAAAATATTTCCCGCGCCTTTGAACAGTCTAAGTGAAATAGCTTTTTTAGGGAAGGCATACACCTACATCTAACTTATTTAAATAGATCCTTGGTGCCTTTTTACATACATAAGGACATATGTGTCCTTTTTTTTTTTAATGTTTGTAGGAAACAGATTCCAATCGAAACTACAAAGCAAAATTAATAAAGAATTTACTGTAGTGTTTGATGGAGTATATACGACCTAATTAGACAAAATGTCTTGGTGCCCAAGAATGCGTACAAAGTGACCAATGTGGTAACTCTTGGATGTACAAGGCACCTCATCACTTACAACCACCCTGACACTAAGCCTTACCACAGGCATTCCTGTATCTGCTCTGTTACATGGCCCTGCTTTTCTTGGAGCCAACAAGTTTTGCCAGCATGAGATCACTGCTAGAATTACATTTTTTCTGTGTGTTATATCAATGCAAATCATACTAAGGAAGCCCATCATAGAATGGTTTGGGCTGGAAAGGACCTTAAAGATCGTCAAGTTCCAACCCCCCTGCCATGGGCAGGGACACCCTCCACTAGCCCAGGTTGCCCAAAGCCTCATCCAGCCTGGCCTTGAACCCCTCCAGGGATGGGGCATCCACAGCTTCTCTGGGCAACCTGCGCCAGTACCTCACCACCTGCACAGTAAAAAATTTCTTCCTACATAATACATATTATTTTTTCTACAATATTATAATGGTTAATATTTTTTAATTCATTGTTATCAGGCAATCTGCCTAAGTTCTGTATGTTGCTATTGAGGAACATGTAGCATGAACATCTATTTTTTGATGAAGAAAGTATCCTGGAACAAAGAATGCCACTTCAAGCATGGATGATTAGCTTGACAGAAGGGGCTTATATTAACAGTGAGTGTCAATTGCTGAAATGAAGGTTCTAGAAACCTTTCAGCATATTTTAGACCTTGCTATTTTCTGAATAATTCATTCAAAGAGTCGTCTTGGGGGGGGGACGAGAAATCTAACTTGCATCTCTGACATAAAACCATACCAAAGGAGAAATTGAAATATCCAAAATATCATCATAACTTAGTGTCATCTTCAGGAAAAGGGATGTTATGTGGTCTTGTGGGGCCCTGACTGCTGTATAATTGAAATCAGATTATTCTGCAGTAGGACACTGCAGCCTATTTGATAGTATTAATTAAATTAAAACCTCTGGTGTAAGGGGTAATTCTGAGTTCTTTCAATACATCTGAGCAGCTCAATAATCACCACTTCAGCACGGTCTGAAGAGTCTAATTGTGATGGTGGAACACAGATAGACTTGATCTATTTCTGTCTTCAGTGGGCCCAGACGTTCACTCTGATCCAGAGTTCATGACTTGTCCATTCTGTTTAGAATGCAGAAACACAGAGCTCAAAACTCAAGCCCTGAATGCTGGCTTGTGGGAAGCTTATGGGCATTCGTGTGGAGATTCTGCTCACTGGAAACACTAGTGAAACTACTGAGAGCCTCAAAGAATGATCTGAAACTATTCTTTCACTAATGAGTGTCATTACAGAATTCAGTAGGGGCTCTGATTTTTACAAGGAGATTATATATGTGAAAACAGAAAATGGATATTAACAAGTTGCAGTTCTCTCCAGCATGATAAAATGCACATAAACTCATGACAAGAATATGAGGTATGTTCATTGGAAATGGTAAAGAAAGAAAATGAACACTCCAAATACATGACTTGCATGGAAGGTCCCATTCACAAAGGATTACTATGTCCCACTACAGTGATGCAGCCATGAGAGAGACATATGTGGTAGTAGTTATCAGAAAATATTAATGTCCATGACATACTGACCTGGAGAACGGAAAGCAGATAAGCCAGATTGGTTCAGCTCAACAGAGTGAGGTCTGAAAGGAGACACAGTGGATAAGTCTGCCTTGATGATTTAGTTTGGAATAGGAGGGTTCTTTAAAGAGAAGAAATCTCCATTTACCACTCTGTGGTTTACTCTTTGGGAGTACACAAATTGGATTCCTTTCAGATTGAACAAAACCAGGAGATGTGGTTCAGGAAGGCACCAAGGCACTCCAGTTACTAATGGGTACTCAGTCCACAGGACTAGACTATAATTAGTACAAAGTCAAACCACCAAAATACACAACTGTTGGGTCTTCAGCACTGTTATCATGTGCATAGTACTGGCAAGAAAAGGCTTTTGAAGCTGTTAAAGCCATGTGGAGTTGGCTGCTAGCCCTTAAATACTCTCATTGATTTTGGCCAAGAGTTCTGAGCTCAGCCCCCTTTCTGAGTTTAATACTGACTAGTCACTTCAACTCCTACCTACAATATGCTAAACAGTTGAAATATATTTGACTTTCAAAAGCAAGTAAAGGAAAGCTAGACCAGAAAAAATGACGTTATTTAATTGATTTAAATAAGTGAGCTGGAACTAAGATCTTTAGGGATGGTTCAGTCTCCCGGCAGTGGAGACTAAACATTCTAACAAGGCCAGGTTTGTGGCTGTGGCACAGGGCTCTTTTTTGTTGTTGTTCTTTTACAGTAGCATGTTTAAAGATCTTTTTCCACAGTTAGTTGATTTTTTCAACAATTTTCTTGTTCTGATTTTCCCTTTGAGCTTCACAACTACTTTTTAATCAATCAGATTAATTAGAAAAATTAATGAACCCAAATTATAATAACATTTAACCAAGCTCTATGAGTACAGTGCTCCCCAGACCTAAATGACTGTCTCACACAAAGATCACAGTCCACTGAATATCATTTAATTATGGACTATAGACAGTGGAAGCTGTTAGCTTTGTTAACCAAGCACAGCTAGCACATATCAAAATCTCTTTTTAATAAACAAAACCAAAAACGCCACCTGACTGTCGACAATCTATGACTATCACAAAGACTGGACTATTAAGCTTAAAATACTCTTAGAGATGGTGCAATGTAAATGTTCCTTGCTAGCACGCAAGAGACATCCAATTACTGCTTCTTTTAAAATGTTAAATGAATATTTCTAAAAGTTTTAGAAATACTGGGGAACACCTCATTTATAGAACTTTGAATTCAAAGTAAAATATATACCTGGGGCATACCCACAATAGTTAAAATGCTTATATGCATAGGTATGCTTATAGATATGGGGAGTAAAAAATAGGAAAAGAGAGAAATTCTGAAAGCACAGAACCAGACTAAGTATACCTTCTCAGCTGAAAAAAAGGTGTCTGCAATCTTGTAAATTTTCAACACATTTAAATGCCTTCAGAATAAACATTTGATTAAAATATTTTGAAAGCTATCTGGGATTGTTAGAAGCATTTTTTGAATTAGTTACAGCTCACAGAAAAGAATCCAGTGCAGGCATAACCAAGTCACAGGACAGGGCTCACTCCTGAGCTCACATTCCTGCACTCCTGGGCAATAGCTTCATTCCAAGGCCACAGTTTCCAGAACAATGGTACTCTGAGAAGCCTAATTTACACATTGCCACTGTGACACATTGTATTATCCCTTGGAACACCAGGGTGCATTGTTCATGTCACATTACATTTGTGACACAATTAAAGTGACTGGCTGAGTCTGACACAGTTTTATACGATTGTCACACAGTAGACTGTACTGAATGATCTTAAAAAGTGAAAAAAAAAATCCCAGAGCTGGCCTGGGAGTGGAATAGGTGTTAAACACTAACAATGTAACCATTGTATGTACATGCATCCAGTATGTATGTCGATATATATATAAATACGCACGTGTATGCATATGGTTTGTTAGAAAGAGTTTGAGTCTTTACCACTCATGCTTGCCCTGACAGCACACTTGCCTTAGAGCTCCTTAAAGACATAAATTAACAAACCTTCACAGCCAAGGGTGATCTGACAGAATAAAGAAAGCGAATTATCATTAAATATCAGGCAAAACTGTCAATCCCATGGTAAAATGACCTGTGGAAATACATCCCCAACAAAAACACAGGAGTCTGCTGCTCAGAGCATTAAAAGCCATACTGGCCACACTAGGATGTTTTCACACTGTCAAGCCTCTAATTTGCACTATCTAATTAGGAAGAGAGCTCCCTATGTAGTTAACATCCTCCAAGGAGTGAATAAAGCACCTATGCAGAAGCCTATTTCTAAACAATGATTACACAGGGAATCAAGGTTCTATATTCAGGCACTTTGGTTAAATGACTTAAAGAAAACAGTATGAACATCCCCCATACCAGAAAATGAACAATTAAGAAAATCTCTTCTGATTTAGAATGACTTTTTAAGGCACTTTGAGGCGCAAAAAAGTTTTTACCAAACTTTCATGTGGAAACGAGAGATGGCAAAAAAATTCTCTGAGGCAGTATGATGCCAAGTTCAAGCAAAATATGAATTTAAGGAATAATACCTAATTAATAATAACTAATACTTAATTCATAATTATGGCAATGGCAAGGATAGCTTTGATCCAGCCGGATAGCTAGTACCCTTGACAAAAACCAGAAACCACCTCAGTGCTTCACAGAACATGTTATTTAGATGGAGAAGTTGTCATCTGGCATATAACAAACTTCTGCAATTTCTTCCTAGCTCAAATGAAGCTGTTCATAGTTTGCCATTCATGTCAACAGAAGTGAAATTTTATTTCTAATGCATACATGATAAAGAAATCTCTTTGTTTGTGTGCAAAGTAAACTAAAGCAGAGATGTTGCCAGTTTCTTTGTAGACATATTTCATATCATTTCTATCGTACTGTAGTCAGTTGAAAGAATATGCACATGTTTTCACAGAGGGCAAACAAAACAGGACATAAGATTTTTAATTTTAGCACTACTAGGACTATTCAGAACATTTTTGTTGCTGCTTCTGTAATACAGAGATCAGTACGTGAAGATATTCTGCTACTTTTGGATCTTAAAATAGGATCAGTAATTAATTTTTGATAGAAAGTTAAGGTTTAAGAATGCTGACTGATGAATATGCTTAATTGATAATGAGCACTTCATTAAAACCTTTTGAAACCCAACATGAAACATTTAATTTATGCATTTCAAACCTAAGAAGAGTAAAATATTTCAAGGTAAATATAATCAAAGATTGCTGATATAAAGTTGACGATTTGAAGAGAGGTTTTATAATGCTGATGCTGAACCAAGCTTGGAAGTGCACTGTTAATTCCCTTTTCTGCACTTTTACAGCACTTGATATCCATATATTCCTGCTGAAATTGATAACGCAGTCATGCCCCTCTAAGAACTTTGCAATAAATGACTTTTTATGTGTTTTACAGTGTTTGTATTGTTAGGACTGATCAAAAAGAGATCCATCCTAGACATTGGTTTAACTTAAAGCCAACCAAAAGAAGTTGGTTGAACTAAGAATAGCGATGTGTGTGTGTATCCATGCGTAGCTTGTGTTTTGTATACCTTGAAATCCTCCCAGTCACACCCACTGCCTGCTTGTCAAGAGTCCTCTTCTCTTGTCCTCACCATCAGTATGATGTAGAGATCCCCAAGCTCGTGCTAAACCAAGACAGTTTCATGCACACAGCACAGTCTCATACAGATGGTCCGGTTGGAAGCAATAAATCTTCTGTACTATACAAAAAGTATTGGAAGGAATTCAAGTATTAGAAGCAGTAGATCTTCCTGCACTCAAGCTGCACTTGAGCTAATAACTACAGACAGAGCTTAGTAGATTGGAAAGAGTGATCAGAGAAAGGCAAACTGCTTCAGGAAAAAATAAGTAAGAATGAAGCATGTATGTATGAACGTGTGAGTGCCGGTGCGTTATATTCCCCATCACTGCCCGTTCTGTCTAAGCCCACCTGCATCTGCACACTTGATATTCAGCCATTAAAATCAATGCTCAAATTTAGCTCCATAGGGAAATCACGGGTGACACAGGAATCTTGTGAGAAACACTGAGTTCAGTGAAGTTTAGCAACTGTAGCAGGTTTCGTGGTGCTTCCATTTTTAAATATAATACTTGCTAAGCAATCCCAAGCCATCGAACATGAGCTGTATATCAGATATTAAGGAAAAAGGAAAAAAAAATAGCCCATAACTTGACAGTATTCCAGTTGTTAGAGGCAGCAGGTTGTAGCATCAGCTATTTGGCCTCTCCCTGTTTTTTTAAAAGTACCAAAATATATTGTCATATTAGAAATTATGAATCACCTGATCGTAGCTGATCAAATACTAATCAAAATTAATCATACTTTCTGTTACATTAGTGTATTTCCAGCACAGACCTTTGTTTTTAAAAGGATCCTAATCAATGTTATTTTTCCTGAAATGAGTTTCAAATGGCAAATGCTGTTGCTATTCTTTTTTAATGAATAAATACATCTTACTTGCAGGAACCAGGATTAAATGCCTAGTTTCTAAAATGTAAGAGAGCTTGTGAAGGGAAAGGCTTTTAAAAACTTGTTTTATTTTAATATGTATGCAAATCTGTAAATCTACTGTGCTTGCTAGCCTTATAAAAAAGGTAATCTTTACAGATATTTCATCCAATTAGTACAGACACAGGTCAAATGTGAACCTGCAAGACAGATGTAGGAGAAATCAGGATTACACATACTGTAAGTCTTATCCAAGTTAATGGCTTTGTCAGAGGGAGAGTGAGTTGAAGACTGGGTTAGACATAAACCAGATCAACTCTATTAATCTAATTTAAAGGTTTTCAGAGGAAATAGAAAAACACTGATGGATTTGTTAGTAGGATACCAAATCTAAATCCCTTCCAATCCACCCCTGTTATCTTAGGCTCAGTCTTTAAAAATTACTCAGCTGACTTTGGGTGGTTTTGATTGTACTGTCTTATCTTCAAAGTAGCTACATTTTTACAAAATTCCTAAAGTCTCCTTCCATAAATAGACAAACTGGTGATGCTCCCTAAAGGGAATATCCACTGACCTATTGTCAAAACTCTCAATGTTTTAGCAAAACTATATAAATTGGCATTTCTCCAACAGCTAACAATCCATAGGCTTGATAAGGAAAGGAGGCAAACAACTTTGCAAAACTGTGTAGTGTAAAAAAGTAAAGCATCTTCCTCCTCTTATTCCACAGAACTATCTTACACAAAGAATTTCAGTTTCCTTACCTGCTAGATAAGAATAAAGACTGCAGATACATTCTGCACAGAAGTGTGGCTTTACTGAAGGGCAAACTACTGTTAAGGTTACGATGGTTGGTTTCTTTCCAAATGTGTGTTTTTGTGTGGCAGTAATGGTGGCAATCAGGCTGTGCTGTTCACACAGCTTTCTTCAGATTAATTCTCTCTTTTCTCCTTTGTTTGTTTCAGGGACACAGGTGACTATTTTTGGGCCAGTCTAAAGGAAGACTACCACTTTCATGAAGACTGAAGCAATGATGTGTGTGAGATTTCAAGACAGGACAGTGCAGGAGGTTGGGACATCCTATCCAGTGCTTGAGACCATACTCAATAACAGCCTTGCTCTGCCTCTACCATACCAAAGTCAATACTCAGGTCTGCCCTGAAAGTCTTCTCCAGGCAAACCACTTAGCCCATAGATAGCTTGGTTTACCTCTTGCCAGCTTGTTCCCTTATTAAGGACCCATTAAACTGTAAATTATATAAGCAATGTTTTCTGGTTCCCTACTATAAGGAATAGGTCTCTAAAGCAAAATTAATACCTTCATTTTCAAGGGACAAGGTCAACTGATAGGGTACAAAGGACTGTGCTTTCCAGAGCACTTTAGTTCCATTAAGTGAGTACAGTAACAGACTAGCAAAAGCTTACGAATTATTTTCCAGTTGCATTCTTCTCACTGTCACATTTTCTCTGTCAAACCTATGATTCTCAGAAGAGGTCTTTACTGACAAGAATCAAGTCCCACTGCAAACGACAACTGCATTTTCTCGATTTCATTAGTGTCTCCAGCCAGCCAGCAAAACTGGCCACTTTGTAGTTTGTCATCGTCTTGGAAACTAATTTAATACTGCCCTATAAAATGACCCCTTACTAGAATGTACTGTATAACTGGCATGGCACATGGATTTTCCATCCCAGGCATGGCAGAGATCATGTAATCATAGAGGAAATAGTGAGAGTACTGTCATGTCAGTCATGGAGGAGGTTATTTTAGCTCATGACAAAAGTGCTTCGTCCCTCCAATAGAGAAGAGCATTTTCTTTCTCCTTGGATATGTAAGTCATCCATTTAAAAAGAAATCAGTTACACACACCCACTGTTCATCAGTTGACACCTCATCACAGGGTGAAAATTAGTTTTAGCAGTTCGCCCAGATTTGGTCAGGACAGACGGCAAGGATTTGAAAAAGCCAAAGGAAAGTAAAACAGATCTGGCATTGTGAGAAGATACATAGGGCCACAATTGCACTCGCTCTTTGGCTTGTGTCATGTTGTGGAAAGATTGTGCTGCCATTTGAGGGAAGCACGTTTGTAATTGCTGTAAATGGCAAACTGGGAAGGGAAAACAGGTGCTTGATCCATCCTTACATTTCCAGAGAAATCTGTTCTTCCTGATACTAGTCTGAAACTTTTTAAAATTTTATTTTCATGAGTACAGTCTTGAAATGCTACGTTCATGTGAAAAGTTATGCAATTATATCACTGATACCAGTGAGATATCAGCAGATAGCAGGGGGATAGGACTGGAATTATGGAGACTGAAAAAAAAAAGATAATTAACCAGTGACCTGAATATTTTAAAAACTCTCTGAGATTTGGCATATATTTGAAAATGAGGGAGTTTTTAGACATGCTAGAGACAGATCGAGTATTTCATGGTACTGATAGTGTCATCAATAACATATACATTATTCAATATTATTATATAAAACAGAATAATACGAAATATATTCCTATTATTTAACTGTCTGGACAAGTGCTCAGTAGAATCTTGAAAACCTATGAAGGAACCATCTATCTTTGTCTTGCTTTCCTTCTTTTTTACTTATTGTGAAGGAGGCAGGGAGGCAATATTCCATGCCTACAATCCCTTCTCCTAGTGGAGAGGAAAAGTCTCTTATCAGGGTCACTATGTTACACAAAACAGGTGACTGTAACAATAATCCTGTATCATTCCCAAACAAATCCTAAAGAAAAATATCAACATATATTTTCAGATTTTGTGGACCTACTGTGACATGCCAATGTCATTTACATGAGATAATGTCATCAAGTATCAAATGATGAGCTTTAGGACTTTAGCACTTCAGCATCTGATAACAAAAAGAAGAGTAATAGATGCAAATTAAGGTTGTCACTTTAGCCCAAAACCAATTAGTACTGTTTTCATACTGTATAAAGGACAACAGATCAAGTTATTCCAATCAAAGAGAGATCTGCTGCAACTTCTCCATTCGCTGCTACTTTATGGATACTCCAATAGGTACTACTGTGTTGTAAAAACATGTATTTTATTAAATAAGCATTCCACCCAGGATGTGTCATACTTGCTGAAAGGTCAAAATGGTGAAGACACGGGTCTCACTAAAACGCCAGTCTAATAACTATTTATGTGAAAGCTTTGCTGATACCCGTGTGTGACTGTGTATTTACCATTAAAGGAGAGAAAGCTGGTAAACGGGATCAGATTTTAAAATATAAGAAGCAGAAATGTAGAGCCTGTCCTAATCATATAATTTGTGCTGGAAAAGAGGGTGAGGTAAATATTAATAACAATTTCCTCTCCACCTGCAAAATGAAAAGGTCTTAATGACGGTGAAATAGATGCTAACTGATGAAGCCAAGATTGTAAGTATTTTGATAGCTGATAGATTAATAACAGAAACTCAAAACCACTTCAGAATGTTTACCATGAATGCAGATAGTAGCAAGGCAATAATACAAACTACTTGGCAAATTTCCTTTCAGCATTTAAAAGAGTATTGATCAGCTGTCCAGGTATTATCTGTGATTTTACATTAGTTTGTCTGAGACTGTTTCATTACAGCAAATTTTAACCCCAGGGCACTGGGGTATTGGGAACTATTGAAACTTAACAGGGAAGGAGAGGAGAAGGAAAGAAAGCCCAATATGTTTTGTGTGAGTTTTGGGAAGTAGAAAATTCTGATTACAGACTTCAGAGCAATAATGTAATTGCAGTTAAAAAAAAAAAGAAAGCCCTGAAAACTGTTCAAAATATTCAGTTCAAATACAGTTTCAAGGCTGATAGCCTTGAAATAGAGTTTGATTCTCATTGAAAGCCAATAGACCTGTGCTCCTGAATCACGTGTTTTTGAACACTTTTGAATGCTTCCACTCCTGTGATTTCTAAATTCCCAAGGATTTGCATGAGGCTCCACAAGAACTTTTTTAACTTTTTAAGCATTGGGTGAGTCAAGACACCAGGACTAAGACAAAGGTACACTCCCTTTAGACAAGATTAGAATTCTTTGCTGGCAAGAGCTGAAGAAGTGAGATATCCCACCCACACCTACCTTTCATTATGTGCTCTTGTCTCTGCCAGGAGGTACAGAAGGAATCAGCAACAAGTACTGGCACAAACAGCTGGTACTTCAGGCTTTCTGTGTTGCTTACCGCACTTCTGTGGAATTTGGTAAAGCAGAGACATTTACTGACTGAACAAGATAATGGAAACTATTCAGATTCACAGAATGCAAGAATTTGAACTGTGTGGAACCTGACAACTATCAAACATTTACCTTGATCATCCTGCAAGAGGAAGAGACTTTTACAAAGTAATAAAGGAGACTATATTGGACAAGAGACAACCATTGAGAAAAAAATCTGAAAAATACTCATAGAATCATGGAATCATAGAATACCAAGTTGGAAGGGACGTCAAGGATCATCTCATCCAATCTTTCTTGGTACAAGCACAGTCCAGATATGATGGCCCAGCACCCTGTCCAGCTGAATCTTAAAAGTGTCCAATGTTGGGAAATGTTAGAAATATCTATCCAATGAATTTCTGAAGAGAGTTGCCTTACCACTGGATTAGGTATCCTGATAAATCTCTTTCATTTCTACTACAAACAAATGCTGGGGAAGACAGAATAGAAAAGGCATATGTAAAGAGAGCTGGCATGAGCCTTGCAAGAGTTTAATAAAGGTTTATATAAAAGCAATGGTTTTTAACACACTCATGAAGTACTCAAAATCTTTATATTTGTCAAGGACTGATCACCTCTACCGTTATTCTAACAAAAGAGCTGTGAGGATGCAGGAACACATACAGTAGTGGTTTATGTGAGCAAGGGGATCATTGACCGCAAGAGCTTTAGATATTATTTTCTTTAGTTTTAATAAAAGCACAAATGGCTACGTAAAGTATTTCAGCTGATGGGAACATACCGCAGCTGCTTCATCTGTGTATAGTTTACAGAGAATCTTACAAATAGTATGGGGAAATAGGCATTTTCTTCTTTTTGCTATTTCTTCCCTGTGAAATACCAACTCAGAAATTGATTAAGGTGTGATATCCCCATGTTCTTGCTGGGAAAAGCCCCTTTGGCAACAGGTAGCTATCACCTTCCAAGTCTGCAAGACTCAAACATTTCTATGTGTGTTGTATTTAAAAAAACAAAACAAACCCAAAAAAACCTGCTTAAAACAAAACAAAAAAAAAACCTGCTTAAAACAAAACACACAGATTTGATCCTTTAAAAGGTTATACAAAAGGCACAAATATTCCTGCTAGACTAAATTTTTTCATGGTATTTGCTGTACCTTGTACAGCTTAGGTAACCTTTCCTTTTTTTTTTTTTTTTTTTTTTCAGAAAAAAACTTCCATTTGGATTTGGGATCATTTAACTAACTTTTACTAAAAATTCTGTGTTACAAAGTTTTTAATCCACAGAGAATGCAAAGGTAAATGTTATCAGGGCGCATTTGGACAGAGAATGTAAGAATGTGCGTAATGGTTTGTGATACTACAAAGCCTTGGATATATGCTGGCTACTCCTCCAAGACTCTTGCTTCCTTTAAAGCTGGATCAAGGAGCAGAATTACATGCCTCACGTAACATATAGAATCCCCCCAAATTCTGCTGGGAACTGAACCTTCTTATCAACTCCCAGAGAGGCAGGGTAGTGTTCACGTTTCAGTTGCTATTTGCTCCTTAAGACCACTGATCATTTGATAGGCTTTTTTTTTTTTAAGCCCTTAATAAATCAGTTTTGGCAAGAGAATTTGGTGTACACCAGATGTTTTTGTGACATCTTGGTCATGACTCTTGCTAAGCTTCATGGTTAGGTGGTGTGCAAGCTTGCTAAGAATCTCAGTATTATTCTGGAACTGCGAGCAGAGCCTCCCTGTGAAGCAGAAGTGATGCTTTAAGTTCTCAATTATGTTTAGGAAAAACTATGAGGAAAGAAAGTATATCAGCTTTTGTTAGCACACTTTTATGTAATTAACTGGAACTCAGAGTACATTTCTGTAACTTCAGCTTGTGGGAGGAGTTCTTTACACAGTGCTCATATTTGCCCCCAAAAAAAGCTAGAAGGGAAGAAACATTGATTCCAACATTTCATTGCAAACACTGAACAGATATGGAAAAGGATAAATAATTTATTTAAGAGGTGAAATGAACACTTTTTCTCATATGACAGCCTTGAAGCTGTTAAAAGAATGGCACTGAGACCTTGAATTCCTCATGTGCTTGGCTTCTCACACCAAAGGATAGAAATTGTTGGTTTTAGGATTAGGTAGACTTGCTAAGGGTGGAAATTAGGTCAGAAATGTCATAATTCTGAGATCTGGATATGGGTCAGCTGGCTAACTGCTGTTCAGATTGGGACTTCAGGCAGAAGGGACACGACCAGCCCAGAGAGCCTTCTCTCCAGTGTTGTGTAATTGAGGAGGTGTGGTCATCTTAACTGACACTACCTGAGCTGTCCTGTGTGTTATCTGCTCTCTAAACATAAGATCTGGACCAAGCTTGATTTAGAGCACCTTATTTTAAGTGGTGAGTCTTCTCTCTCTTGCCTACACACTGCTGTCACCTAGAGTGCAGGAACATCTGCTCCTCTCCTCAAGGGCCTGACTCAGCAGGCCTAGTGTGTCTAATATATTGAAATTTTAAATACAGAAAACAAAGAAGTCAGCAGAGTTCCATGTTAAACTGCTAACAGAGTAATTACTAGTACACTTCTATGGCATAATTGGCCGACAAAGTGGTGGATATGTATATTAGCCTCTTGCAAGCCTCAGAGAGCTTAACCCACAGTTTCCGTGTCTCAAGAGAGTGTCCTAACCACTAGCCTAAGGACAACCCAGGGATCTAGTGATTAGTGGCCTTACTTCTGGTGGGAGAAAAGGTGTTTGTTAACAAACTTGAACAATCTTTGCAAGGACCAGGCACTTTGTAGTCTTTACATGAAGACGGAATTCAGACAGTGATAACATCTAGACTTTACCTCAACCTGCTTACATACGTGAAAATCATAGACACGGGTTTATCTTGAGTGACCTGATCCAGATTGCTCTCCGAGGCACGGTTTTGGGGTATTGTAACTATCACATTGTCAAGGCCAGAGTTATTATCTCTGCAATGTTTTGATGCACCTGCTGAGGACAGCGTGGGTTCAGAGACTGCCAAAGTGTGCTCTAAATAGCTTCAATAAGAACCTAATTTTATGATAATTATCAAAGCGTTGTCTTCTCCACTCTAAAAGCAGAGGACATTCATGGCTAGCTTCCATATGAATTTCCATATCTGATTATCTCCTACCCACACAGGGGCCTCACTTTGTCAGATTATCAGGAAATGCAGTAATCTAGCTAATATTTACTAAACTGTATATTCAACTGTTTAGTATGCTCAGGCATGTCTTCAGGATAGTCCACAGGAATGCACTTGCAAAGTCATGATCTCTACTTCCTGTGAGTGCCTCAAGGTGAAGGTGGCATTCAGGTTTTACCATAATTAATGTCCTTGTCCCTGTGGCCTAATATAGATATCAAATCTGTGTGTCCAGAAGCAGAATTAAAAAAACAAACCAAAAGAAAATCCAACAAGATGATTCTCAGATTACAAACTGAATTTGCAGAGTTGCAGATCGGATACAGTCCCAAGTAACCCATAGGTTTCATAGCTGACCCTGCTTTGAGCCAGAGGTTGACAGGTATCTCCTGAGAGGACCTTTCCCACCTAAACTACTCTTGTAAGTAGGTTTAGCATGGGATCCCTGAGAAATGGTAAATATTGACTTGCTAGTAACACTTTCAGATTTACTTTTTGGAGTAGAGTTGCACTTCAAGGAGGTGCTGTCCTTTCCATAAATAGAGTTTCCCTGTGTTCCCACCCCTACTGTCAAGCAGATTATTAGGCAATTAAAATAATAATCTTCTACTTTCAATAAAATCCTAAACTCTTCAGTACTCTTTGGAAAACAACTCAGTCACACTGAAATGAAAATACGGGGGAACACCATTCACAGGTGGCACAGAAGAGCAACACGCTGAGCCTACTAACCCTTCCTCCTCCTTCTCCAAAGAGTTGTTAAAAGATCAAGGAACAGAACCATTACAAAATAAACAAGCACTGCAGATTTTGCAGTAGGTGGGACCATCTGGACCCAGATAATGTCACCCTGAAACAATCTGCCATCCAGTTGCGGGGAAGGAGAAAAAAATCTTTCATGACTCAGAGCTAAAAGGCTGAGACGGCAATGTGGCTTATTGGCTCCCTGATCTCATTACAGAAAATAATTACTTATTATTCCAGATAATGCCAGTGAACATGGCCAAGCACCATCCACGTCCTGAAAATGCCAACAGAACTAACAGATGTGTGCTGATACTCAGATGGCTTTCTCTGCTATGTCTCTGCAGACCGATCAGACCACAATCTACCGTTTTCCTTGGTGTTCGTACAGACTATTGCAAGGATCAGCACACAGTGTTCTGTGCCTCGTGGTTAGCCTTACAGTAACCATGCACACACCTGCTCGTTCCCTGCGAGAAGCCTTCTCTGTTCACAGCAGAATTAAACCCATAACACAGAATAAGCATGAGACTGAGTTGCAGGATACGTACAGTGAAGCAAAGTGCAATAGATCTCAGCAACCAACCGTGAGTACGATCCATTCCTGTACAACTGGGAGTATTGCTCTCGTTTTTCATTCTTAAAATGCTCTTTGAAAGTGCTGAGGTCAGAGGTGTTGCTTTTGAGGGGCATACAGCACTACTGGTTAAAAATTCAAGCAGGAAGCCATGAGAGTATTACCAGGAGTGAGGCTTTTTCACATCCTGGAATTTTAAGAGTGATTTTTAAAATGTTCTGAGCAACACAAGGAACTAACAACTTAACTTACTGTGCAAGAACTGTCTTGTTGGAGTCATTAAGCTTTACCACACATAAATTATTACCAATTAACGCCTAAAGCTGCTTCAAACCCAAGAACCTGATTATCATGCGAGAAGGCAGGCAATTCATTTGCAGCAACAATAGAAATACCATAAAATTTATGTGATACCTTGCTGCACTACTCTTCCAGTTGTGAGATTCATAGTCACAACTGGAAATCGCTAAAGAATACAGGAAGAAAGAGAACAGAATCAGATATTCATCTGATGTCGATGCATTGTGCTTCCTGCTATGGGGTAGTGCTACATGAAGACAGGAATGATCGAAGCAGACCCACAAAATCACGGTATTATGTGAACCCAGACTATTCTAGGTTACAGGTCGCTTCTTTCTCTGATTATATGTGGATATTTTGGAGCACAAATTAGAGATTCCAGGGCTTATGGGTATAAAGTAGTCTGAAAAGAATAGGGAAGCATGAATGCCTTTGCAAGATCTTCCTGGTTATTGCTTAGATTATATTGTTTTGATAAAAAATACTTAGGCCATAACTGGGAAACCAATTCCAAAGGTATTATTGTGAAAAGATAATACTTTTACCCTGAGAGAATGCTGATATTAGATGAAATAAAAACAGCAGGTGTCAAATCTATTACAAACAGGAAAAGATAAAACAGTAAATGAAAGAATAGAAATAAGGGCTTCATTATATTCAGATTACACAGGTGAAAATTTCCTTTTCTGGGGCAATCTCAAGAAAAAGTCCAGTCTAATAATCTTACCAGCTAATCACCAAAGCACATTCACTCCCTGCTTCTACCTTCCCTCTTTTAATTCTACAGTTTTCCAGTCCAATGGTTGTTAAAAATGTACACAATTATCTACTTGGTTATCTGCTCTAATACATTGGATATAGTCAATCCATTTTGACTGTACTTAGGTTTAAGAAAGCTGCAAATGCCTTCATGCCTTAGGTGCAATCATTCCCTTTGTATGCTGGCATACAGAAGGTGCAAATAAGAAAAAGCCAAGTGATACTTGGAAATAGAACGCAGATCACAGCATAGTCGTGTGCATATCCCTGTCTCCATTATACCGCCAACTTCCTCTCTGCATTCAGAGAACTATATTCCCCTTAAGTCTTACTTTAATCTGATAAAGATATAATTGGGCAAGCTTTTGTTTCAACTTCAACTTGTTATTTCTACAGTGCCCCCGCAAGTATAAACTTATTACTATTTTTACTTTAGAGGTATGCTAATATATTTTTAACAAATGAAAGGTAAGGAGCAAAATATTGTTTCATCTGAGACCAGTCAGAACTTGCATTATGTATCTGTGCAAGGATGTTCCCTTTGTTTCATTGCGTGTATCAGGAGCGCTTAGAAGCGGCAGTACCTCTATCTTCAGTTCCACTGGGAAAGCAACTGCCTCCAGGCTCCTCTGGCAAATGTACTAAGGGTTACAGAATCATACCTGAGGTCTTTTTTCCCTGTGAATGCTGATGGCTTCAGAAGAAGGAAGAGACAGAGATTGTTCAGGATCCTACAGGAGTTCAATGGGAGTGCTGTCTGGGAAGCAGGAGATCAGATTTATATCCTCATCTGAAATCAATGAGATGTGATATTTTACAGCTGTTAAGTTGGTTATCAGGTTAGGACAGTGGCTATAACTCCAGCATCTCCTTGCTGTGCTGTCTTGTTCACGAAGTTCTGAAGTGGGCAGTCTGTAATTAAGGTTGCTTAGGATTTAATGACTGAATGTTTGAGCCCGGTGGCAAAAATATAAGCACTTGGAAAGTTTTCCTGGTAGTAACTTGGCTGGGAATCAATCTCTGTTGGCAGCTGAGCATCAGTTGGAGAGACTGAAACCCTCAGGTCTGAAAGTTTCAGGAAATCTTAGATGGATAAGTATCTCGAAAGATCTATGTTTTAACAAAAGCTCGTCATCAGCTTATTTGCTTCCTTAAGCACCTAAATATGTTTGAAAATATGGCTCAGCTTACTCTGAAGCTTCTTTCACGTGTTGCCTGCAGCTCTTGCTGGCAAGGGCTGGTCCAGACCATAATTGTTATTCCTTCTTCTTCCCATCACAAATATTCCCAGCTATTAATTAACCTTATATTAAAGGATAACTGCCTGGAATTCACCCAAATGAAAACAATAAATTTTGTTTGCTTGTTTAATCCTAGTATTTCTGTTGTATTTTGGCCAAGTGGAATTGTAGTTCAATCCCTTATTATTTGCTTTCTGCTCCTGTCACTTAAACACTTTTTTTTTTTTTGCATTCTTATGCATTTCTCATACACATCAAAACATTTTGATTCCAAACTCTAAAGGCAGATTTTTTTCACTTTGAATTTTGAGATTGCATTTTGTATGTAAAAATCTTTCTTGGGGGGAAAAATGACACAAAAAAACCTGCACTGAAATGACTAAATAACCTCCACTCAAAATCAAACACCAGGCTGGAGAAAACACATTTTCAGTAGAACACTGTTTGGTTTGGGTTTTTTTCTTCCTATTTTTTTCAGTTCAGGCACAAACACAACACATCCATTATTCTCCCAGGTCTGATCTCAGACTGTATACTAACACACCACTGCCTTCCATGGCACCTGCTGAACTACTGGCACCACTGCCCATCGCATCAAGGATATTGCATCCAAGTACCAACCGAGTTCAGCTTGTGGGAACCAACAAGACCCCAGCAGACAGTAATAAATAAGGTTTCAGGCAGATACAATATACTTTTCTCTGGAACTCATTCTTATAGGATATAGGTGAAGTTAACACAAGCTACATCATGTTACCACACTATCTCTGAGATACTGAAATAGCCAAAGCTCTGCTGTTTGTGTTGCAAGACCTGCAACGTGGTCAGTGGAATACCTGAAAGCATGTGAGCCAGCCATTGGGATCTGCACATTTGGGCTTGCCTATTTGTTGTTTTTCTGTTGCTTTTCCTCAGACACAACACACCTCTAAGCAAAAATCTAGAATGTTTCTTTATATTTGATATAAGTAATTGAAGTAATCCATCCTTTCATTTTCCAGAAATAAAATAGAAGTAAGCAAGAATGTGAATATTTGGGCTGTTATGCTGGTTTTTTTTGGTGGGGTGTTTTTCTCCTTTCTTTTTAAAATCAGATACAAGAAAGCTAATACAAATGTTTCCAGTCCTTTAGGGACTGGATTTAGTCCAAATTTACGAAAGATGCAGAGCATCATCTTAGCCAAAACACTTCCTAAATTTGTCTTTTCACTAAAATGAGGCCACCTAGAAGATTAAAAGCTTTCTTCTATTTTCTGCTTTAAAAAACATAATTACACTCTAATTTAAAACTAATTGAGTGCACTTGTATTGGTAAGATGTTCTTTTCCCCTTTAGGGACAGTATTCTTAGTAGTCATACAAGCTGTCTAATCATTTCATGGTCCTTCTTTTTCCCCACCCTATACCTCCATTATAAATGAGAAAATTAAGGTGCCTTTTTTTTTTTTTAAGAGTATCTGAATTATATCCTCATAAATTCAGCAATTGAACATTTTAGTAGGAACAGTAAACCACATCTTTAGCCAGCATAAATTATCATTACTCTGCTGGTTTCAATTAACAAAAGATAACTTGCACCAGCTCTGAATCTGATCCATGAAGACAAAGTCATTGAAAAAGTATAAAAGCACATTATTTTTTCAAGCTTGAGAATTTGTGTCCTGGCTATAAAAACATACCAGGTGTGCTATCTTTAATTTTATTAATAAGTTTTTTTACATTAAACAATGCTTGCACAAGTTTCACAAAATAATACCACTCAAAATACAATGACTGCATCTTTCTAATTGAGACCAGGAATTTTCTTAAGCTCGTGAGTCATATAGACAACATGACCTTTCCTTTGGTTGTGTAAATGACTTTATTTGAACCTTTATTTTGTGATCAGGTCAAGTGGAACACTTGATGTTATCTCTCTGCCCATAAACCCATCTTTTCTCTCTCTGAGCTTAGCTTTCTAGATCTGCCATCTAACCAGTTGCTGATCTTTGTGAGACTCTAAAAAAGTGCTGCTTGACAATCAGATCTTGCATTTTACTGAGTACTTCAAGGTGGCAATATTCATTTGCAGTCCCAGGAGCATTTTAATGCTAGGCTATTGGGAGACTACATCACTTGGAATGTTGGTAAGTCTTGGGGAAAACAAGTATGTGAACTTTTAACTAATTTTCTAAAGCTAAAGAACTAGTTCTTGCTTCTATAGCCATTGCATAGTCTTTGTAAAATAAAATACATTTTAGCATTTAAGAACTATATTTTATTATTTTCCATGCTATGCCTTCAGGCGTTACTTCATAAGCATTAGAACATCTAAGTTAAAAGCTTTCAAGAAGAAATAAACTTAATTACATAAAGCATATGGAAAAATTGGGTTTTAACCACTAATCTGTGGCTTGTAATGAATTGGATGGAAGAAATTCAAGGCTCTGAAATATCATGTTTCTTGTGCTTGTCTCCATTAACTGCAAGAGTTCTAGAATTTCCCAGTAAAAAAAATCATCATTTGCTTAAATAAAAGACAAAGGAGCCACCATGACTCTTTAAAGTTCCTGAAATCTTTCCTTTTCCTGTTTTTGTTTTTGGTTTTTTTTTGGGGGGGAGGGGGCGCGGTTGCAAATATTTATCTACAAATAGTTGAAAGAAAATTTTAACAAGGTGAATAGTTCTTGAAACAGTAAAAGCTACCAATGAAAGAACTACTGAATTTAATTGCTAATAAGTATTCATCTCTCAGTATTTTCAGCACTGGATGCAGAAAAAAAAATGCAGATTATTGTTATTTCTATTCTTCCTGCTTTCATTGTTTTTTAGGTATAGAAACAAAAGATAAACAGAAATATCCTTCAGAGCAAGAGGACCAGATATGCTGGTGAACACGTACATAACTCTGCTAACCTCAGACTGCTTTCTCAGTTTCCACTAGCTAAGGATCTAGCTCAGGAAATGTTACTTTTCCAGTGCCAGTAATTATTATCCCTCTTTCTGCTCTGAAAGATTTGGATACATTTGGTCTTATCTTAAACAAACACATCTGGTGGTGAATCTGCAAAGGTGGTTTCTTCAGACCCTGAACCTCCCTTTCTCACATACATAAACCCTGAGGATGTTCAATACGATTAAGGAAAAATTCCAAGGCTGTAAGAAATGCTCAAAATGAATATTATTTTAGAACGCTAGCCCAAGGCTGCAGTATTTAATTTAATTCATTGAATTCCAGCTAAGTAGACAACTATCTTTCTGACCTGAGGGAGGCCTGTATGTATTAATAACATGAATGCTATTAACAAGGCAGCTAACATAGCACTGGAGACACGATAGGCAGTTTTGTATTTGTAGATGAAAAAAAATACCTCTGATTGATATGATTCCTGATCAGTCATTTACAGCTTACTGTCGTGACCCCACCGACCCTCACAGTTCTGATGCAGGAGATTGAATTGCCGTGGTGTGTAATTGCTATGTGCCAATCGTTATCACACCCGCTGTACAGGGGCTATTCATCATCCGACTGTGCTTAATTAACAATACAAAATTCTAACTCTGTATCCACTTCTGACCGCCTGAGTTCATGACAAATTATTTGCTATATAGTTATTATGATACTGTGCAAATGACTAGCTGTCAGAAGGAATTGGCTAAAGCACATTGGATGTTTGTGGTATGCCCCATGGACAAACTCAGCAGAATGGTAAGGAATTAAATATTATGAAATGTCATCAATCAGATATCAGTTGGGCATCCAATGGCTTCACAAAAGCCATTTAGCGGAACAGTTTAATTTTAATGTGTGAACATCCTCGTTTTGGAATTTCCTTTAAACTCACAGGAAGTACTTGTTAGATTAAGTTTGATAGAGAATGAAATACCAGCTGAGGTTGTGTCAGAAGAAACACTGGGTAGGGAATTTACAGAAAAAACTGACATGTCCTAATACTCCACACTATTGTGTTCTTTTCCAGTAGTTGTCCATAGAGACTAAAGTTCAGTTAACTGCTATAGCCACCAAGAGTATGAAAGATGGAGTCTGGGTCTCCTTCGAAAAATATCTTGAGACCGTGCAGCTGCTGTATCCCTGCCACTCCCTCCCACTCTTCCCAACAAACCACAAAGTAATTTGTTGGTCTTGAAAAACTACTGTGAAAAAACCCTAAAATTCTGAATCAAGAAACAGTAAATGAAGGCAAGAAACATTAGAAAGAACATGGGCACTTGTCTACTTATATCTCAAGCACACATTTAGTCATGAAACTGGCTCTATCTATGATGGATTCTCCGTCAAATACCAGCAACATCTGTCTCTGCAGGTTTTCTTGAGAGCTCCAGATGAGTAATGCTCACAGCTAAAAAGTAAACCCCGTTGTACTGGTACCCACTGTGCAGACATCGCAGACAGCAAAGCATGTCAATGGTTCTCAGCTGCAGTGTGTTTCTAAAACTGAAACTTGTGATTGTTAGTGATGTCTATGGATCTCCTTCCCAGGCACGTTCATTATCAAGAAAGAGGAGACACTTTCCAGTAGTCTGCTTGGATACAACAGTGAAAAACTTGGCTTCACTTCCATGTGTGGGCATGTGTAAGTGAGAATAGTTTGGAAACATCAGAAGCAACTGCAAGAGGGGTTTTGGCACTGCCTGTCCTATGTTGTGACGTTAGCAGTCCTTTAGAACCACCAGAAGTAGACTTGCAGGCTTGAGCTCCCTGCAAAGAGGTGGTATCATCAGTATAAGCTGAAGAGGTGGCAGTTCTGTCATTTTTTTCAGAATGAACTGGAATGCATAAAGCAAATGAAGTTCCTACGAGCCTAGGGATGGCCATGGCAGCTTAGGGAGGGGCACCACTTCTCACTGTATCAGCTTCGACAGCCACATCACAAACCGTGCGGCGCTGTGGGTTTGTTTCTTGGCATTACACCCTTTCTCACCTAGGCAGCTCTCGGATGCAATGCACCTGGTGAGTGCTATTCTGTTTATCACTGTTGTGACAGTACAGAAATATAGTCTCTCCAGCCTGGCATATGCACCTGTGCTCAGCACAGTGACTCTTTTTTTAAAGCCTTAAAATCTATCAAAGATCTTAAGCTGTTCTAGTTCTCCCACAGAACGCAGTTAAATGTATTCGGTCTGTTCCTTCTGCAAAGACGACGATGTCATGGAGCAGAATATAACATTTCATTTGTTTTAAATATAAGAAGATTTTGTAGGCAGAGCTCATACCACTGCAATCCTAAAGGTTTAAGCTGTGTGTCAAGCCGCATTCCCACAGATCTGAAACACGACAGAACCTTTCAACTACATGGTATAAAATATCACCATAGAGTAACAGTAATGGGTAACATGAAAACTTTGACACTGCCTTCTTCATTTAACTTGTGGGTAAAAATTGCACCAAACAATATGGGATTATTGTATCATGCTACTTTTGTAATACGCTTGCAATCTTCAGGTAAAATGTTCTTTTCCTACTGATCATTTTCTGCTCACTGTTTATGAATGATCTTCTCTCATCTGTAAATTGGAGCAGTGTTCCTCACCTTTCCTGCTGGACAGAATCTGGAGTTTTTTGCCATGACAGCCAAAGGCCACAAACCAAATGCAAATCCCTGCCCCAGCAGTATGATGCTTGCAAGAAGCACTGGTGTTACTGTGCCTGCTCACGTTAACTGTACCGTGAGTGCGTTCAATGGATGGTCAGAATGCACGTCTCCCCTTCGACTGAGGAACAACCGTGAAAGAGGGTGACCAGAGAGAGGCTGTCTTCTGCCACAGTCCACTCCTAGCTAACCTCTGTTATTACGCAAAATGCAGCTGTCCTTTGGAACAGCATTGCTAACACAAAGTAGGAATGACATGTTTTAATTTTGGTTTTGTAATTTTTGAAGAATGAGTCAAAATCCTTTAGGTTAGATAACAATTAACTTTGAAGTTATTTTCTAATATTTTATGGCAGCAATGTCCAGACTCTACTTTTATTACTTTGAAAGCTTGCTCTTTACGATGATAAGCTAAGTCAGAAGTCATGGCCTTACTTTCTCACTGAGTTGGAGTGGAGCAGGAAATAAATAAATACAGGCACAGCAGCAATGACACACACTATACTTTCAAGAAGGATTTGAGCCAGAATGATTTACAGCTACATTTATGAAGATTTGGGGATGCAAAACACTTTCATAAAAATGCATCAGTCACTCATCTACTAGCTAACAACAAATAAGAACACGTATAACTGGAAAGACAGTATTTGGATGTCAGTCCTGAAAATATTTGTGAACTGTTCTTTGCCTTATTTAGCCAGTCCTATCAACAGCAAGTTTTTTTACAAATATTACTTCTCTAAAAATTAAAGACCCATCCTACTACACAGTCACAAATATTTCATTTTAGCAGCCTTACTGCTTTGCCTGATGCTGACATATTTGTGTATAGCATTCTTCTCACCTGCATATAAATATTTCCCGATTTATCAGTCTAAAGCAATCTGGCTCATTAGACAATTGAAATTACTCTCAGTATTTTTCATTCAGTTGATATGCATTTTTTGTTTGTTTCATTGACACTTTCATACCTTTTGAAATAAAACCAGGCTAATGAAGTTATTAAATTTCTTGAGATAATTCTTTGTTTGCAGGAGCAATATTTCTTATAAAGATCCAATTCAGCAGTTGTCTGATTTCTTCCGTTGATCTCAAGCTATTCTATAACACTGCCAAAACAGCATGACTGGGATTACTAATTCAAAATTTTCCTTTTCCAGTATCAACCCAACCAGACAATCTACTTTCTCTAGAGCAGCCGTATTTCTGAGCTGCTTGATACACTAATGTATTTTGATTTAGTCCATATTCATGCAAAACATTGAGCCACATGCCAGACCACACAGTCAAGAACTTGATGAATTTAAATAACATTAGAGAATAATACTTCTTCTGAGGAGCAGGGTTTAATAACTGTTCTTTCTATGAGCAAGTATTTCTTCAGCAAAGACCCATTTTGCTGTAAAAACACTTGTACATCTTTTAGGAACCTTGAGCTAAATTATGAAGTTCCTCTTCATTTTAGAGAGGTTTTGGTACAGGTGACAGCGGTCAGAATTTGGTCCTGATTTTCTTTAGCATGAAAAATAACTTGTTTGATTTTAGCAAATTATTAATTTATCTCTTTTACCTCTCCCTTTTATGATGAACAAATAATTACAGTCTTCTCTACTTATTTAAGTGAAAAAATTTACAGTGCTGCAAACTCATCACCAGCTTTCAATCTCTTAATAAGAAATAACAATCCCATTATTATTAATAATTCAAATACAGTTTTTCCTTTTGCAGGTTAAGAAATAATAAAATAAGCAGAAAGCAATAAAAACACAGGTAAAACAGTGCTCTACTTAGAATGACTCCGAACAATCTTCTAACCTCCATTTATATGTCAACATCTCAGGTATAAAGTACACACTCTTGACGATCTTTTCTCATACATGCAGCAGACTTTGTTGTCTTACATGAAAGGAGTTCCATGAAAAACTGAAAGTGGGTAGCAAACCTACCACCAAACATCAACAGTCTTGAGATATCGGAATGGCTTTACAGATTATCAACACACAACACGACTGAGAGTCAAAGCAGTGCAGGATGGGAACGTTGCACAAAGTAGATGAAAAGAAATTGTTTAGACATCAACCAGACACATCGGATTTACTACATCTTAACTCTCTAGGTAGAAATATGCCATTGTCTGGTGTAAACACAACTAGGGAATAAAAATGCCTTGATGGGTGTTACTTTTGTATTTTATTTAAGCATCTTTGGCATATGCTAGACAGTTCAAAACAGACTGAGAACATTTGGACTGAACAACCATACAGTTACCTACTCTTTATTTACTGGTCAAGCTCTTTTTTTTTTTTTAATGTATGTTTTGACCGTTTCTCTTAGCTTTCTTGAGATCTGGGCTAGTACCAGTCAAAACTAATAAAAACTTTAGCCCGTATATTATCTTACTACATTGGCATCTAATAAATAAATATTATAAAATAATGTCTTGTTTAGGACATACACACACGTTCTTAGACAATTATTAATATATGCTTCATATTGGAACTCTGCCCGTGTTTTGTCTTGAGTTTAGAATTTTGGGGCTAGATTTCTCGCGCTAATTGGATACCTAAAGCTAATTGGCCACATGAAGCTAAGTAGATCATACTGAATTCAAACATTGCACATTGTGGGATTTTTATTTGTTGTGCTTACTTGTTGTCTGGAAAGATGCTGCTATGCTAATACATCTCTAATGACTGCACTTCTTAACACTAGGCAGACTGCTTGTTTTAAAAACATAAACTACCAACAGTAAGTAGATTTCCTTGTTTTGTGAAAGTTCTGGAATCATTAATTTGTATTTTTGTCTTATGCAAGATTTCATAGAGTGCTCTGATTCAGCTACGCTTCCAGATTCCTGCAAGTTTCCTCTGTTAACTCAAGCACCAGTTACAAGTGTGGAAAAAAAAAAAAATTAAAAAAACCCAAAGCACACCAATCCCACGTGTACTCAGTGGAATGCTTTTTTGACTGTCTCTATCTCCCAGCTCTGACAGTCTCACCAAAAACCTACTAAAGTAAAGATAGACGCTTCTGT
>WKFP01014930.1:156347-218268 GCA_011057875.1 Pterocles orientalis | reverse complement strand
ACCCATTTTGCTGTAAAAACACTTGTACATCTTTTAGGAACCTTGAGCTAAATTATGAAGTTCCTCTTCATTTTAGAGAGGTTTTGGTACAGGTGACAGCGGTCAGAATTTGGTCCTGATTTTCTTCAGCATGAAAAATAACTTGTTTGATTTTAGCAAATTATTAATTTATCTCTTTTACCTCTCCCTTTTATGACGAACAAATAATTACACTCTTCTCTACTTATTTAAGTGAAAAAATTTACAGTGCTGCAAACTCATCACCAGCTTTCAATCTCTTAATAAGAAATAACAATCCCATTATTATTAATAATTCAAATACAGTTTTTCCTTCTGCAGGTTAAGAAATAATAAAATAAGCAGAAAGCAATAAAAACACAGGTAAAACAGTGCTCTACTTAGAATGACTCCGAACAATCTTCTAACCTCCATTTATATATCAACATCTCAGGTATAAAGTACACACTCTTGACGATCTTTTCTCATACATGCAGCAGACTTTGTTGTGTTACATGAAAGGAGTTCCATGAAAAACTGAAAGTGGGTAGCAAACCTACCACCAAACATCAACAGTCTTGAGATATCGGAATGGCTTTACAGATTATCAACACACAACATGACAGAGTCAAAGCAGTGCAGGATGGGAACGTTGCACAAAGTAGATGAAAAGCAATTGTTTAGACATCAACCAGACACATCGGATTTATTACATCTTAACTCTCTAGGTAGAAATATGCCATTGTCTGGTGTAAACACAACTAGGGAATAAAAATGCCTTGATGGGTGTTACTTTTGTATTTTATTTAAGCATCTTTGGCATATGTTAGACAGTTCAAAACAGACTGAGAACATTTGGACTGAACAACCATACAGTTACCTACTCTTTATTTACTGGTCAAGCTCTTCTTTTTTTATGTATGTTTTGACCGTTTCTCTCAGCTTTCTTGAGACCTGGGCTAGTACCAGTCAAAACTAATAAAAACTTTAGCCTGTATATTATCTTACTACATTGGCATCTAATAAATAAATATTATAAAATAATGTCTTGTTTAGGACATACACACAGGTTCTTAGACAATTATTAATATATGCTTCATATTGGAACTCTGCCCGTGTTTTGTCTTGTGTTTCTCTTCTTTTGAGTTTAGAATTTTGGGGCTAGATTTCTCGCGCTAATTGGATACCTAAAGCTAATTGGCCACATGAAGCTAACTAGATCATACTGAATTCAAACATTGCACATTGTGGGATTTTTATTTGCTGTGCTTACTTGTTGTCTGGAAAGATGCTGCTATGCTAATACATCTCTAATGACTGCACTTCTTAACACTAGGCAGACTGCTTGTTTTAAAAACATAAACTACCAACAGTAAGTAGATTTCCTTGTTTTGTGAAAGTTCTGGAATCATTAATTTGTATTTTTGTCTTATGCAAGATTTCATAGAGTGCTCTGATTCAGCTATGCTTCCAGATTCCTGCAAGTTTCCTCTGTTAACTCAAGCACCAGTTACAAGTGTGGAAAAAAAAATAAATTAAAAAAACCCAAAGCACACCAATCCCACGTGTACTCAGTGGAATGCTTTTTTGACTGTCTCTATCTCCCAGCTCTGACAGTCTCACCAAAAACCTACTAAAGTAAAGATAGACGCTTCTGTTAGCTACACTCAACTTCCAGTCAGCCCTATGGCAAATGGACTTTGGATAATGACCAAGATTACATTTTGGATCACAACATGATTATTTTCAACTGACAGAGTCCCTCCCAGTCAGTACAGAAGCCAAGCTGCTATTCAGCTGAAATCCCGCTTCAGCTTTCAACCTGACATAAATTGACATAATTCCATTAAAGCTAATGCAAATTTAAACTTGCTTAGGATTTATTTTTGGGACCACTATGTATACTGCTGAGGAAGAACACTATAATGACTGAAGTCCAAGTTATTTCAATAAAAACATTGTGAGTTTTAGATTTATTGCTTTATAGCATAAATGCATTGAGAATTATGCACAGGTTGGGGTTTCTTACTTTTTAGTCGCTTTAGTAATCACAAACATAAATAACAGGTGCTCGAGAAATTTTTAAAATGTAGCTGCATACAAGTTTTACAGCAAACACAGTATTAGTATTGTTTGTCTTAGGCCTAGGTAAGAGTCAAGTCCCATTGGAATTTACAAATCAATTCCTCACCTTAATCAGACATGAGCATGCAATAGATTAATTCTATATTATTAATTGTGATGCTCATGAATCAGAAATGAAATTCAGAGTTATGAAAACAGGTTGTGAGTCATGCAAATCCTTTTAATTTACATATATTTCTTTCTGAGAGTAATGCTTTATACCACCCGGCTGTGACTACTGAAACCACCGGCTGTCTGTCAGGACCAACGGGCTGCTCCCACACAGCACAGCACACATCACACATGTTCCACTCGCATACGGTTTCATCCTTTGTACCACAAAATAAACCCCGCACACAGTAAAAGGTCAATCCCTTTAACAGCGTATTTACTTATAGAAGAGTTCAAAGAGTGACTCTGTCCTTGTGAGGCTCTTGAGGTTTCAGCTGGATATTTTCTTTAAGGAATAAGAGAAATTATTTATGGAACAGACACATCAGTATTCCATACAACTATTTCTTTAAGTCCTATTTGTTTCTCTGTTGGTACTGTAGAGATATCACTTATAAACAAACTCCTGTCAAAATATTTTTCTCCAGATGTAGCAATGATGAGAGGGGTGCGTGGGAGAAGGTGGAGGACAGTTGCTGAATTGCTTCAATACAGCTGCACTTGCAAACTCCTGCATAATGTGAAACTTCAGGCAGTGAAGGGATCAGTGAACAGAGAGAGCGAGCTGGGCAGGGGTAAAGCTAAAACCAAAGAGAAGACAGAAATTCATATCTAGATGGGGATGCTTTAGTAGTAGCATAATGAATGTAGCCATTTGGTGGAGATTTTACAGCAAGGGAAAAGCTGTTTGTACGAGTGAGAAGCTAATTCTGCCAGAAAAAACAGAGGAAAATTCTTCATTTTGAAGTGCACATATCCTCTCCATCTTCATTACTCTAATGGATTCTAAAGCAAATATTAGTCTCCTTCAGGGTTACGTGCAATTCTTTTATCAGTGTGTGTCCACATACGTGTGTGTGTGCATACGTGCACTTCTGAAAACAAATATCCTGGGTTACAGTTGGACTTCTTCTTTCACTGGTTCACGCCAGCAGATACACTCAGATGTCCAGCTGCTAGAAGATATAAAGCTAACAACAGTGCAGAAACTGCTGAGGTAGCAGAACTTAGTAAAATATTTCTCCAAATGCTTGTGTTTGTTACTTTGGCTAATATATAAAAGGCTCAAGAGTGTCTCAGAGTGTTAGATGAAAGCAGCTGGTGTGCTGGGAGTGGAGCAGAGCAGTTCACAGCTCTCCTCTGGATACAAGGGTGCAAGGGCCGCAGAGAGAGGCAGCAGAACAAAGCTCACAAGTCGGACAGGGACTGACACAGATTTTTTTCAAGCATATCTTCCCAGCTTCAGGATGCTTTTTTTTTCCCCCAGCACAACGCATATTTCTGTCTAGTCCATACCTGATGCTCTAAAGCCACCTTAGGAACACTTAACTTCATATTTATTTCTCCTCTTCAAGAATCCAGTTTAATTATAGGAGCATAGATGATACATAAACTACATTTTGATGTTGTATGCCAGGATCCTTAAAATCCGCTTACTCTTCCATATTCTTTTGGTGAGCTCTATATAGATATTTTTATGTGTTTCACCACACAAAAACCATCACAGTCTCAGATCTGAATGCAGAAGAAAAGGTTACCATTGGGAGAAAATATGATGTTTAACGAAGTCAGTCATGCCAGGCTGAGCACTCTAAATGCTTTTTTCTTTTTTTTATTTTATTTTTTTTTAAGAGAGGAGACTGGATTCAGTATTTACAGATGTCACCTGAAGTTGACATATTACTGCAAGACAGTAGTTCTCCTATTTTAAACAGAAGTTTTCTGAATATATTATGAAAAAAGTCCTGAAGGTCTATTTCTATTGTCAATTGACCTGACTTTTCGTTAAGACTTTTTCTTCTGTCCTTCCTTTCTTTCTGAATATAACATTATTTAGACCCCTAAGTTGAAAAAAAAGGCATTATTCAGAGCACAAGGCACACAGGTGAAGCCTTTGTAGAACTAGCATGAAAGCCTTATTTCATAACCATTGTTCACAAAAGTAATGTTTCAGAACTTTCTGGAAGTGGTATAGGAACATACACATGCCCACATAAACACACACAAATTTATTGTTTTAATCTGTCTACATGTCTGAATAATAAGAGATGCTCATCCCTTTCAGATTTTGCATTTTAAAATTATTTAGCATTTCCAGGTTTAGACTTAGGAATGTGAAGGTGTTATTATAAATAGAAGTTTGTCCATTTTCCTCTTTCTTCTTCTACACTATGACAAATACTGGTAGCACTGCACATTTTTACTATCAGTAACTGCTCTGAAACCCATGATCTTTGTAACCATCTTTCTGACCTTTAAATGAATGAAGGATTCATCATACTTACTAAAAAATCTGGTTTAGGTATCAGATAAACTAGTAAAGTTTGTGATGCAGTAACTGATCAGGTAGTGAATCATAGAAAAAAGTGTTACGAAACTGACTTCCTGAAGCTCAACAGAAGCTTGTCCACCTGCAGAAGCCACTCTAGTTTTCATTTTAACTTGTCCAGTTTTGTTCATAGCCCCTTTTAGAAAGCCTGTTTGTTAAGAGTTCTGTGAAAAACTGTTCTACTGGAGATCTTTTTCGGTGGACACAAGAGACATCTTAAGAAAAGATGAAAATAATTTAGCCAATAGCCATTTTAATACATAGCTGACGGGATCAAATGAGATACCTGATATAAACCTAAATGATTTAACCATTTCTTCCTGGAAAAGGGAAAAATCCAACCTGTGTTTACTGTGAATCTGTAATTGCAAATGGTGTGCTCCCATGCAATTCCTGACATATCTATCAGATGGATATAACACTAACAAGGACACATCACAAGTTAAAGCATCTAAACCCCCTTTGGAGCAGTTCACTCCAGTTACTTGAAGAAGAAGAGCAACACATTTAGTACTAGTGAAATACAGCAAAGCTGTTGATACGGATGTTACTAAACTACCCAGTATAACCTAGTGGCATTTTAAATCTCACCCATATTGGAGTAAAAACTATTTATAGGATGGAAAATGTAGTTTTATCATCACACTCATTCAGCATCTAACCTCATGTCTTATATCGTTAAAAGTGTGATGACTTCATGGGCAGTCACTGCTCATTGTAGACCATCTGGAAGTCACCAGCTGAGCTCGTATAGGGGGCTGCATTCATTGTCAGACATTATCTTCTGCACACTACCACAGTGGATGCCCTAAAAAGATAATGGAAAACTGAGCCCATTATTTCCCGTTCTAAACAAGAATGGGGTATGATTCAATCTCTAAGCCTAGTGTACTTTTGTAAGGATGAGCATCTCCATAGAACTGGCCAAATGTTTACAACATACAACTGGAACTAAGAGAGTCACAAAGTTACAGCTGCATGGCAAGGTCTCTGCCAAAATTGCAGAACACAAATGAAATTGTTTTCTGAATTTGAAATGCAATCTATGATTCTGTATGCATGAATATTTATAAACTAGTCTTAATAACATTGCTGGACTGGGTAACTGATTTATTTGAAGGAGGAAACAATTGTTTAATTAAAATGAATGTTTAAATGGAAAAAGCTCATTATTTAATTCATAGCTGGTATAGCACAACTTTGTTGACTACAGGTTTTTAACTTAATATTGTCAGTTTCTCCTGGAGAATGTTACAGAATTTATTTTATCAGGCTCCATTTAACTGATCAATATGTAAATCAAGAAAAAATTTACCCTCTGAAAGCTGAAAAGAAAGGTGCTGCCCCATATTGTATGGTGCTCTAAATCCGAAATAGAAATTGCTTGCTGCCTGACTTCAATTCTTTCACAGGCAAAAACTAGTCTATTAAATAATGAAAGGTATTGGTACAAACAAAGTGGAAATTAATGTTTTAAAATGGTGTGTATTTACTGAGATGAAACAGATTGTATTTAATGCATATTAAAAATTTATTCCATAAACAAAACATGGTAAGTTTGCATGTTTAATTATTGTGGAAAGAATGAACATAATCCTAAATCTGAGTGCTGGAATTTGTTTTGAATTATTTACGCTGTCCTTGAAACATCAGTGTTATGGGTTTCAGAGAGAAATGTGAAAAATGACTGTTCTTTCAAGGTAATTTTACAGTTTTGGAAAAATACTACTAAAATAAAATTAACTATTCCCCAGTCATCTGTCATAACAATATGCATGTACACACCGATGCACGTTCTCTACATAAGTTCCTAAAAAAATACAACCATCATACTACGAAGGCTCTTAGAACACAGAAAGACTGGACTTTTCATTTACACTGTGAAACAACAGCTTCATTAGGAGGGGAATTAAGCAGCTCAGAAAAACAAGATGGCAGCTCCCTTCCTCTGAGTAACTTTTCGAAAAAGTGTAAATCAGCCACAGCTACCATCTCTTAGCAATAACTGAATGTCTTAGGAGACTTTCTCTCCATGTGCTTACTCACACTGCTGGAGCACGTGTGCTGCAAAACAAGATTTTTATTATTATTCTCTTTTTAGCACTTCTTCCAAGCCTTTCCACATGTAAACACACAATAGATTCCTCAGTTTCTTTACGAAGTGTGCCTTGCTGTTAATGAGGCAGCAACTCCAAGAGAAAGGACAGCACTGACGGTGCATAGGACTGCATACGGGTTACATATCTCTAAGCATCAAGATTAAAAGGCTTTGGCTTGTGTAAACAAAAGAACAGTTTTTTCCTGACATATGGTATGCCCAGCGACACCGCACCAGTATCATGCTAGGTATACACACATGCAACTCACCACATTAGCACAGCTGCTGCAAAAGCAGCAAAAGACACAAGACACAGAGGAAGCACTTGGGCAAATAAACAAGCTCAGCAAGCTCATCCTGATGAGCACACCAACTCAACAGGCACCGTGCAGAAAATGCGCTGAACCCCATCAGCACAGTTGGTGAAGCTGTATTTTGGGAAATTAATTAAATTAAACTTTTGGGAAAGCCATGGCTTGTTATTAATTGGTTTGTTGTGTAGTCACAGGACTAGCGTGCGTATGGGCTGTCACTTAACCGTGATCCATTGCCTGACTTCCCAACCAAAACTACTGTGAAACTGGCAGCTACGTGGTCCTTTGCAGCCTGCTTTGGTTCATTGCGACTCTTCCAGTGTGACAGAAACCAGGCTGCTCCAGTTCCTACGTCGATGCATGCAGCTCCACAGAAGCTTCCGCTGCACTCAGCCTGGGGAAATGACCTGAGCAGCCCTGTCACAGGGTGACCAGGGGCTTATCTGGGTGACAGATCACCATGCTCTTTTTTTCTTGAGATCGAAGTGCAGATACAGACTGCAAACCCCTGATTTCCACCGACAAAATCCCCAGTCTTGCAAGCTTTTCCTGATTAACTTCCTAGGCAGCAAGAAGTTGAGGGTCATAAATCAAAGTGCTTTACACTTCGATACATTTGCCTCAAAAGATCATACTCTCCACATAGATAGTGTAAGGACGAAATATCTATGATGCCTGGCATCATAACGTGATTGCAACCAGTAATGTCAGTAACTATAAAATCTATGGCACATCAACGTGTCAGAAAATCCTTCTAAGGACACAAAATGAGTGAGTAAAGGTTTGGAAACTGAATCCTGCCTTCCTGTACAGGCAAAATATGAAATATTCTTGGATTTCATTATCACCTCCTGTCTGTTCTTGCACTACTGAAGTCAATCCACAGGATAGGCTCAATATTCAACAGACAATGTCAACACTAATTTCTTTTCTTCCCCCTCTCATCCTCAACATTTAATTTTCTGATACTTCATTTATAAGAAAAATCCACTATAGGTCATCTTCCGGTTTTCTTGCATCAATTTTCAGTATTGTAAAATCTACTGAATTATGTGATAAAACATATATCTATATAACTGTAAGCATCAGAGCACGATACTACATGCATTTTAAGTGGAATGTAGCCCCCTGACAAGCAGAAAAAGATTGCACTCACTTTTCCCTACCCACTAAGGCATTGTTAAAGTGTTTCTCATTAAAAACAAAAGAGTTTTTGATGAAGAAATATTTTAAATTATTGAAATGGTCTGTGGAAGAGTTTCTTCGACAGTGTAAATGTGATAATCTACAGCTTAGAGGAATTTTACTGGTGGCTCTTCGGAGTGAAATATTCTGAGCCTACCGTGCTTCCTAAAGAACAGACTATTTCCTATTTGGTGCTGAAATAGCTGGAGATGGGTGGACAAGAACTGCAGGCATTCTAAGACTTGTTGAACAACATGGTTGGCTTTGCAATCACAAAAGTTAACAAAAAAGCAAAAAAAAAAAAAAAGAAAGACCTTCAGGAACACAGTTCACTTTCAGGAAGCAAAGACTACTCATCATTACTAATGTTTACCCTCCTCTACCTTTTTTTTTTTTTTTTTTAATATCCTTTTAGAATAAATCCTGAGGGAGTTTCTCTTCTGTAGTAATTTCTTTAGAGAAGTGAGGAAGGCACTGGACACTGCCAAGCCATGCCTTGGAAATGCCTATACTTCCTCTTCTATATAGGCTCCCCTGAAAGAGTTACACTTCCTTCCTAATGGGATTAATCTTAATCTAGAAATAAGAATGAAAGTGTGAGAGGGTTCTGTCAGGAAGTCACTTTTATTTCTCTCTCTAGATTATGTCTCTTGTTCATTTCTTACAATGGGGGGTGGGAGGGGGGCGAGGTAGCCATAAGCAGACATCCCCAAAAATAACAAAAAGGGTGTAGCTTTCCAAAAATGCTTACTTGGTTGTTTTTCCAGTCTTATTTTTCATTTACTGTTTTACCATTTACTATTATCTCTACCTCGTGGAGCAATTCTTTGCTTAGACAAAGTTCTCAGTTGTAGCTGAGAAGTTGTAAACCCATTTTGTACAACTTTAAGTAAATTAGAGGAACTAATTTTGAAGACTAACTACTGGCAAGACTAACAAGAGTAAACTGCAAGCATATTCACAATACTCAAAAAGACTACATTGATATTGCTTGTCAATGTTTTCTGCTGTGGAGTCTTTAACAAACTTACCAAAGCTAACGGGAGCATCTCCACTGACTAATATCATGCTTTGCATTAAGCCATCCACACAGCTCACTGATTTACTGTATCTGACCCTAAAGTTTTAATATTCCAACTCTTCTCCTTTTAAAGATCTTGATGAAATACAAGTAGACATAAATTGGTGAAACGCTCTAAACCTGTCATAAGGATGTTTACTTAATTTCCGTATTTTTGTTTACATAGGGGTCTGCCATTTAAGAACATGTGACTATTTACAAACAGAAATTTAAGAAATACATTCTTTTCTTATTCTTTACCTTTAATTCCCGCTGAACCAATACAATAAGGCATGATTTTAATTGTTCTTTAGCAGAATTGATTCAAAAGCCAGGACTATATTGACCAGGCCAGATTTTAGGATATTTTATGTTACTGTAAATTTATTGACTTGAACAGAGATGCACCAGTTTAGACCAGCTAATGTGTCTCTCATCAGTCTGGCCACTGACTTCCATGCATCTGTCAATAAAAAAAATAATGAAAGAATGTCGTTCCAAAATGTGTGCATGTTTCAGATTTTTTTTTAACTTCTCAGAGGATGCTTTCTGATAACTGGTCCATAATGTCTTCTAATCTTTATCACACGGAAAGGTGAAGATAGAACAATGCCAATACTTCTTGGAAATCACCTAACATAGACCAAATACCTCTAAAAACGACAATTTACTTGCCGTTAACAGTTGCAGACTTCTGACCTGTGCTTAGAACTGGAAGTGGCAGACTTCTCGTGCCTGCTTCGAGCATTCTGCTCGGTGATTTACAGATAGTAGGAATCTCACTCTCAGCAGAACACACATCTATCATTCATACTCTTTCATTAAGTTATAAGAAATCTTTTTGTACATATATTCTACATCGAGGAATCAGGAAGCTTGATAAACTGGAATAGAAACTATATTTAATTCTATGAGCATTAAATTTTTTGGAAACATTGTTCTTATAGTGAAAATGAAAATGGGCAAAATCAACCAAATTCCTCCTTTAGGGAATAATTTAGTGATAACAATCAAAAAGTAGAAATAGAAGAGCTAAATCTCAAGGAAGAATATAATTAAGTTGCATGGAAAACGAAGACGTCTCTGAGAAAAGAATGAACTACGAAATGAAATGAACCAGCCTATAGACTGGGATCAAAAGACCCCCAGATAAGTGCTGTCCTGAAAGGCCAACAAAAAAAGGTAGCTGATGCATATAGTTGATGGATGAAGCCCTGCAATGGAGTGGCAAGTGTGAGATGAAGGAGAGCAAAAAAGGAGACGTAACTCAGATGTAACTCAGAAAGCTGAGTACAATAAAAGAAAGAGATAAAGAGATAAAGATCAAAGAAAGAGACAAGGAGAAAGCATATCTTGAGGGACTAGGATCAAAGAATAAGCCATTAAAAGGATCACATTAAAGGAAACGTTAGCCACAGCTCAGATGGAAAATTTAGCGACATCTAGAGGTAAAGACATTTCAAGAGGAAATGACAATATATTTATCTGAGTGACTTCCATGTTAACATTGAAGTATGGAGTGGAACAGTAGGCTGAGGGAAGTCAGTAAATTAAAGATGCTTCAGCTGGGCTGTCTGAGTAGGAAACTGAGTTTCAAAACTGAAAAATTAAACTCTAAAACTCTAAAAAATGGTAGGGAAACTGGTGAAAAAACATTGTGTTAAAAATACTCAAGAAAGATGGTTTGAGCACATAAGGAATGGGTCTATAAAACATGTCATACTAAAAGAAAGAAATGAAAAATTTCAAAAAACAGAAGGAACAAATATGGTTGAGCAGATGTAGAAAAAATGATATGGTATAAAAATATGTACAGACTAAAACATCTATGAAATGCGCAAAACTAAAAGCAATGAAAAGGACACAATTTGAGTCTATAAATATTTGTGGACTGACAGATAAAAATAAATAAACCCTTTCAGGAATGGGTTACACAGAAAGCAAGACAGTTCCTATCTTATCCAGACTTTATATTTCATTAATACTCTAGGTAAGCATATTCACCAAGATCCCCCACTAACATCATTCATTCTTTGCAGTTTTATCATTTCAGGAACATGTTAAAAGCAAAGGAAAAAGGAAAGGGATTTTATAAACTGTGAAAAGTTCACATCTACCATATCTATATCATGCAGGATTTCACTAGCGGTCCTGAAGTTTACCCTGGGTGGCATTTTTTGTTTAGGGCAAGTTTTCTGCTGGAGGTCAGGTTTTTAATTTCATATTGTGGCTCAACTCAACGTTCAGTTTAGCTGCTTTGCTGTGTAACTGTCTACTAAGAGCACTACACATTGTTACAGTGAAAAAAAAATGTTGCTCATAGATATATAAAGCACAGAATTCCTCTATAAATGTCTCTTTTGCTAGAGGTGTTGAAGATGTGGCCCAGTTTGTCAAAAACAGAGCTGTTTTCCTTAGGGTTTCAGAATGTTCATAACAAACAGATTTTTTTATGAATTTGTGAGAACACCCTGGGGAAAACAGCTGCATTATTGCAGAACCCATGAAAACTCAGGTGAGGCTGAACTACTGCATTTTAAAGGACTGCTATTTTAAAGTCTTTTTAGTTTCAAGTATTATTATTTTGATTACTAAAAAGATATTTTAGAAGAATATATGACGCCGATTATTTCTAGTTGACTGGGACAAAACTGCTAACACAGAAGGACCTTGACTGTTGCTCTCACCTGTTCAAATGGAGACAAATCAACATGCTACACACAAAAATAGTGGTGGTTTGTGCTGTCAGGCAGTATTTTCTGCCAAACATTCAGCAACTGGACTGGGAATGAACCCACCTAAGAGGCCATACGGATAGGTAGCAGCAAGGGACTATTTCTGCTAAGTTTTGAAAGAAATGGTATGTCGCTTAAGCAGGTAGACTATTACTTGACAAAGTTTATGTCTCTGTTTGTAAATCCAGAAACTTTCCATGGGCACAAGACAAAGGACAATGAAAGATGGTGACATTGCTTCTTCCTAAATACGTTCTAAAATATATCTGACAGGATCATGATATGGTAATTTTAGGCTATGAACAAGATGAAAAATAGCCAGGAAATGAATTAAGGTTATTTTATTTATATACAGCCTATTTAATTAATATATACCCAACAGGGAAATTAAATGGCTGTAGGTCTCTCTGCCATGGCAGACACGAAACTTATTTGAGAACAGTGATCCTGAGTCTGATCATTAAAATTGAGTCAGCTATAAATAATCCTGTGCTGTTACAAAGTCTGGCATCATACGGCCCTGTTGTGCTGAGGTGTTAATTTAATCAGTCTCATATCAAAACTTGGCTCCAAGCAATATGTATTTGGCACATACATTTTGTAACTGGTGCAGGTGGAAGTTCCATGATGTAAATTGCTACTGTAACCTACAGCAATTCACAGCTTTTTTTTTTTTTTTTTTTTTAAAAGCTTGGTTCTTTCTGCCCTGTCACACATTATTTTGCAAATATAACTGTGCAGACCATTTTTTTTACTTCCTTATGCCTTTACACTCAGAAATCCTAGAATGGATTTAGATAGCAAAATTCCTAGAAAGATTCTAAACAGAAGAATCCCTGGAAGAAAAACACAATGGGCAAATACCTAGAAACTATCGGAACTTTCCTAGAAAGGTTCTAGATCAAGGGATTTTTGGAGAACATGAAAAAAAAATAATCTCAAAAAGCACTGTGGAACTCTTAGGATGTGTATGAATAGAAAGAAAGTCCTAGAAATCAGTTTTAAAATTATCAGATGCAATGGGAAATTCCTCAAAAGTGCACTGAGATCCCTAGAATACTCGTTGTATGTTCTGTAAAATTTCTAGATCAGTGAAATTTCAGAAAGCACAGTGAACTACCTCAAAGTAATTCAGAGACTTTTGAAATGTTCTAGAATTTGGAATTACTAGAAAGCAGTGCGAAATTTCTAGAAATACTATGGACAGAAAAATTACTCAAAAGTACCTGAAAATTCAAAGAAAGCAAGGCACATTTCTTAGAAATGTTCCGGAATGATAAATTCCAGAGAAGGATTGGAGAATACCTAGAAAAATACTAGACAGAATTCCTATAGAACAGAGATAAATTATTGGAAATCACAGATTCATAGAAACGTTATCGATCGAGGAACTCCTAGAAAATGCTCAGAATTTCCTAGACAGGTTCTGGATAGTAAAAATTTACCTTAACTCTCCCAAGTTGCAGCCCAGTAGGGTATTTTAAGTTTCACTGCTTCTTGTTCAGTGGATACACATAGATCAGACAAGGTTCAAGACTCAGGCAAATGGAATTACCCTCAGAGATTTTATCACGTCAAGGATTTTTAAAATAGTTTCTGTCTTGGACAGGACCTTTGTACAGACAGATTCTCTGAGGTAGTTGCGTTTAACCAGAATTGCAATCAAGTAGACAATATTTATTTTCTTTAAAATATTTATTTGCTTGCCTCATTTAAAGATTTATTTCCATAAAAGCTGAACTTCATCAGGTTGTAAATACAGCAGGTAAACAGCACTACACATGAAAAACAAAACGACCTAGGAGAGGGGTGAAAGAAGACTCCCCCAACTCTGTAGTGCCATGTGAACTGATAATCCACTGGCTTCGTGTCAGAAGGAGGAGGAAACAGTGAGCTGAGAGAGGGAATTTACTTTAGTATATTACTGAAACGTATGGAATGTTCAGTAAAGAAACCAGTGGCATTTCCTGGTTCTCTTGAGCATCCTCATCAAGTGCTTAGGAATACTGAGCACTTTATGAGTTTAAGAAAAACTTGTTTCACTTCATTCAAAACACAGTCTTTTTCTGTCCTTTTAAAGTAAGACTGTTGAGCAAATTTAATTTCTAACTATAACTGGAATTAAGACCCCTGATCTCTGGCACAAAGATGCAGTGAGAAATATTTTATTAGTTTTAATGAACTGAAGTGCAGAGAGGTCAGATGATTTATTTAAAGTGGCAGAGTGCCTTGCTTAGATGGTGAACAGTAGCTAGTAACCTGGAAAAAATCGCTTTGAGAGTGCTAAAATCAAAACTCAATGAAATTTAATCATTGCCAATCAGAAAAAAAAAAAAAGTTTCTTAATTTGAACTATAGGCAGGGATGGATTCATGGTTCTGGTAGGAGATTTTGCTTTTCCCACACACATCTGCAGGCACTATGGGTCTCTCCCTCCTTTGAATTTTAAGTATAAAAAATGCCAGGTAGGCAATATAGCCTTGCTCACCCGGAGGCAGTAATTGTATTGCTCCAATTAGCATGAACAATACAGTTTATTCATTTTAAAGCTTGCTATATTTTTTCACACTTCAAAAGGAAAGAATTAAAAAAATGCCTAAAAGCTATGCACTGAAGAAGTCAGCACATAGGCCAGCTTGCTAGACTATGAATTTAAGACAAGAATGCACTGTCACTGTTGGAATAGATGCTGCTAAATTTGCAATTTGTGTATCTTCTAAGGTTCATCATAAAACTTCAGTGTTTTCGTATCTTCCCACTCTGGTAAGAATGTGGAATTCAGCTTTAAGTCCTCGCAACAAGCTATATGCTATTTCATTTAAAATAATACCCTTTTGTGTCCCAGTAATTTGTATGGATCTGCATATTTCTTTAAATCCAACTGATTGTATGCATAACAACGAAAATTCTCACTATATTGAAAAACCTATATGTTTTGTAAAAGTATAATTAGATTTCATTGCTTGACAGGCTACGTACAGAAGGCAGAACAGATATTAAAACACATGCAAATAAATTTAAATGTTGACATTTTGCAAAGTATATTTGTAGAGAAGCTGTGCATGGATAGACCTGTATGCCACATGTGCCGATATATTATTGCACTTTTCAGAACCTGGAAATACAATTTTTCAGGCACAAACAGTTGGACTGTGTCATTCTAGCATGGTTAAATTGTCCCCTTTTAACTTCATCAAGTTGGATGTTAACTTTTTAATTACATGATATGATTTGATTTTTAATTTTATAACAGATTTATATTTTCAGTCTTTCAGATTTTTATTTTGTTTTATTCATTATTTGCTGAATATTTCTGAAAATCATATTCTAATCAGTATTCTTATTGCTCACTGTCAGTGCAACAACTGACATTCCATTTGGTTTTGTATATATCATGAAACAGTCAATTAGGTAACCTGGACCTAACAATTGGAATTTCTAGTTTTAGCAATTCATCTATTAAATATAGATGTTTTCAATATATAAACATAACATTTATATACATAAAATTACATAGTTAGCATAATGACTATTTATATACACACAGTGTATACACACAAAACTAGAAGATTCCCGCTTCCATTCCATATACTTCTATAGGATTTCATAAATATAAAACTTTATATACTTATGTAGAGTTTTACAGTGATAGACTCTACCCATTATTCAGTGCATTCCAAGTGACCAGTAAGAACACAGATGTAAGCCTGGAAGCTGAGGCATTTGGGACAGGAAACCTGTAGAATCTTCCAATCCAGTGCACGAGTAGCTGGCCTGGGCAGTTTGCCCACTGTAAATGTCTGGAAGGTAACCAAGCAGCCTGCCTGCCTCCCTGGTTCCCATCATAGATGTTAATTGATTCAACACATTCCGGTAGGAAATTTGCCCTTTGATTTTTCTAGATTTAGGAATCAGATTGAAGGATTTTGTAGATTCCCTAGTACACAACTGCACAGTTTCACGACGGCATTTAATATCCTCAGCCTTGTTTCTTTTTCTGTGTGTGTTCTTAGATCCTGTCCCCATACCTAATTCAGACAATTACTGACTCTGGTAAAGTTGGTGCAGCAACTGAAAACAGGTTATTAGGAAAAAAAAAAAGAACAGGAGGGTAAGACAAACTTCTTTTTTTTTCCTGTAAATTTATGTTCTTATAAAGCTTCTTTTACCTTTGTGACAGGTCAAAAAGAAACAAACATCCTTTTAGAGAAATTCACAAATAGTGATAAAGGCACTAACAAATTAATTGTGTTTTATGTGTTATCATTCAAATTGCCACAAAGCTTCTAAATTAAAAGCTAATGAATGTGAAAGAGGACTACACTGTTGCTATGGGAATAGAAATGGCATAAATCTGTACAAAAAAAAAGTACAGTTACACCTCCCAATGCCATTCTACCAGTCCATCTAGCACAGTCTTCTACAATTAAGTCACACCATGAAATTTATCTTTGGAACTAACGTCACATTTAATTCGTAGTGAAGTTAGAGGACTGCTTATAGACTTCAGTGGGATTCCCAGACATATGTGACTGACGCAGAAGCACAGGTCCCTTTGGCTTTCAAGTGCAAGTCATGCTCTAAGTTACCCAGACACTTCTTGTACTGACCTTAAATCACACTTAGATCAGGCCCAAGAAAAGATGAAAAAAAAAAAAATCACCCCACCCAACAAAATTGCACAAATAACCAAAATCAGTTGGAACCCACTACCTGCTTTCCTGTTTAGTTGCAGATTATCATTTACACTTCCAAACACGAAAAGTAAATTGACAGACCTGTAGGCTGAGAATTGCTGACATACAGATAAGCCAATACCTGAGGAACCACTGGTTTCAAGCAGACCTCATACTCCCGAAAGGCTCTCATTCATATGCCTTGGATGGCATGAGAAAAAGAACTTTGTCATTTTTGACGAATGTTTTATGCTTAGGTTACACAAATGCTATGTTTTTGAACTATGTTTATTCACTATGAACATAATGTCATATTCTGTTAGGTCTACTGTTTATTTTAAAATATAGCAGCAATTCAACGGTGAATCAGATTTTTGAACACAAAAATGATAAAAACTTTGTTTGCAAGGTGGAAAGCAATTTTTTTTTCAAAAAATAATTCTTTCTCAAATGGAACCTGTTACCAGGCCAGTTTCAGTGATTCTCCAGTTTAAAATAGAAAAGAAAGAAAGAAGAAAAAGAAAATAATCCTTCTTAAACAGTTTTGTGTCAAAAGTATATGTAGGGTTCAGAATGAACTGCTATTCAAAAGGGTTTATGATGCATGACAAAATAGTGTTGAAAATGATGTTAAAAATGGAAAAGACAATTGAAACACTTCAAAACTACACTTCACTCTTCAGAAAAAGAACTGGTTGCTTCAATCCATTCTCATTCTCTTGCCTGACTGCTGCCCACAAAAACATCAAGATTATTTTTCCCCAACTTTAAACAAAGGCAGGAGGTTGTGTCAGTTATTGCCTCCTAAAAGGTCTCAGTGGATGACAAGGAGGTACAATATTTTCTCCTATTTACCCATGCATGACTGTAAGCCCACTTTTGATTGAAAGGCAGGAAGTTGCCTGAAATAAAACTGGCAAAATTTCATCTTCACAAAAAAAGGCTGCCTAGCAGTACTGAAAACAGGAAGTGACAGCAAATTATTTCAGCCCAAGAAATTCATACCAACACAGTCCATGCAGTGACCAGAAACAGAGTGTAAATTAGTGTGAAGCCAAGAGATTCTCTCTTTTATTCTTTATATCCCTTCTTTAAGCTTCCTCTTTAGTCTCTAAGAAGAAATTATTGCATTTAGGCTTTCTGTCTGCTGATTTTCATCTTGGTCAGTACTGATACTTGATATAATGATCCAGTAGTTTGCAGACATTATTAGGAGCACAACATACAGCTTAGCTTTATGTAAACTTCCATTAGAAATAAAGCTGCTGTGGTGGCAGAGTCAGAGAGAACCTTCCACTGTTCCCCACTAAAAGTCTCAACTGGTCTTTTGGAGAAAAACTCTTAAGATGCTGCAGTTAAAGAAACCTCAAGTCCACCAACCAAAAAAATGAAATATTGACAAGTATCTAATCAAAGTAATAAGCTAATCAGTAAATTGCAGTTTGTTTGATCCAGTAACAGAGAGGAGATGAAGCTTCAGGAAACTCTTAAGAAGAATGAAGAGACAAATGGGACAGAAGACCCAAAAAGAAATGCTCCAAACTTTTTATTTGAAGAATGAGAAGACCCAAAAGCAACGCACTCTGCTTCCAAGGATGTCTGTTAAGACAGCAGGGGAAGCCTGCCACTCCCTGAAAAAAATATTTCGTTGTAATTCTTTTCAGTCTGTCGTAATTTATGTGAAACACTAAGGCAAGTTCAGGGTCAGCGATCAGAAACATACGTGAGTTACGGTCCCCGCTTGTAACCTTGCTGGCCTTAGTTTCACGTGGCCTCACAGACACATTCTCCCAAGCACTTAATTTTTAACCATCTACCTTAAAAGACAAAGCAATTAGTGATTAAAAGAAAAATCTGGAGAAAAGGAGAAGCCTCTACTCAAGGATATCTGCAGACAGTGGGATGCCTCAAAGGAGAAAGAAACAAAAAATATGGCTTTGATTTATACGAAAATAAACTTTTTAACAAAACAAATTTTATGACTTGAACAAAGTCCTTCAGATGAAGAATCGTAACACAAAGTGTGTTTATAAAGTCCTACATTTGAAGAGGAGATACTGAAAATACATACCGAAAGTTGTAACTTGTGAAACAAAATTACTGAATAGAGTCATACCTAAGAACAGGAAAAACCTAGTTAGGTCATTAAATTTCATTCTCTGCACACATGGATTTTCTTTTTCACTGAAATACACACTTGTCTAAGCTAAATTTTGAATTTAGAACTTACATTACTTTGGGGGGAAAATATTATTCCATACTCTATATTCTACAGCTACGTTTTGTGATTATTTTTTTTTTATAGCATACTTATGATTTTCCATTATTAGTTTTTTACAGGTTTTCTTCCCATGTGTCACTCTTATTTCCTCTTCTCTACTTCTCTGAATTCTGTCCAAATTTTTATTATCTTTTTGGCAGGAAGGTGCCAAAACAGTGTGAATCAGTCCAGGCACGGTGGCATACACAAGAAGCTACATGGTGCTATCCCATCCTGTTATTCTTGCTGACCATGGATCCCTGAGAAATTCACTGTCCATTTGAAACTTTCTGTCAATTTGAAATGTACCTCTTTCTCACTGTTGATAATTTTGACATAAGCTCACAACAACCAACAAGATCATGGCATTACATGTTTCAGCGTTGTTTAATTTAGTATTTCCAGGTGCTCCACCAAGTGACTTCAATTAATACAAAAAAACCCCACACTGAATGATTCCACATGATTTCTGTTCTGGACAATAAACAGACTCATATAAATATATTGTGATATGATTCCCTCCACAGTTTAACTTCGACTGTTCACTAACAAAGAAGATTATGTTTGTATTGCTAGGGAAATTCAGAAAGAAAGGCTTAAATAAATTGTTTTGTTCTTTGGGTGAACTACCATCTAGAGAGAGAGAAATTCTGTAGGCATTGTTTCTAGATTTTTTTTTTTCATTGGTTTTAAAATGAGGACAATAACTACCTAATCCTAATAGGTTTTTCAACTAATAGAAATAACTGGACTGGACAAGACTAAACTGATTTCATTTAGAACCTTCATTTTCAACGAATGCAAGTAACGGCATGTTTATAACCAATTTTTATTTGAATAATTGGAATATTTTCTACACTTTGTCCACATAAAACTTGGCTCTGGGGGTGTAAAAAAATAGATGCACCTTTTATTTTTGTGTACACTGAATCTCCATAACAAATTTTCAGAACACTAGAAGTGTAGGGTTTTATTGTAGCTGTCTGTTGGGGTTGCAAATTGTTAACATCTGCCTTTTAGTATCATTTTTTTACAATAGTCTGCTCTCTAGATATCCTGTTAATGACTGTAATTTTCTCATCAGCTGCTGTCTGTCAAGGTAGTTTAAAGGTCACTTCTTGCTATGTATTATAGAAACTCATGCAGAAAGTGAGCATGGGTTCTTTACAGCAAACAGAGCTTATGCTTGGATGTGCTTTGTGTTTGGAAACAGGGAGTTCAGCAGCCCCAGGTCACACTGATCTTTCAATTTCACTCACCTTTGCTGCTTGATCTTTGGTCATACCCTTTTCTATGTACGTTCTTTCTAGTTTTCTACTTCTTTTGTTATCCCATCTGTGTTCATAAGACATTCCTTGTTCATCTGTAACTAATAACACTGTGTTAAACCAGAAATGTGGATTTCTCACCCACCTCTCCCTTAGTGATCTCGTGTTCTTGAGTTTTTATTTCAGTTACAAATGTCATTGGACACATGCGATCTTTTCTGTGGTATTTACAAATGTTATGCCATAAAGAAAATGAAGGAGTTTGTGTATTTATAGGTTTGTCTATATGTCTTGACCAGTTGGTCTCTCTAGGCCCCCTTTTAACAGGCAAGGGGTGACCTACTCCAAGGTACCTATTTTTATAAACTTCTGTTTTGATCTGCCCTCTGAGGGGGCCTCTCTCTTTCCCTCACCATTGTTTACAGAAGGAGCATCAGGAGATTGGGAAATTACATTTGTTCACTAAACTGTGTAACGAGTTTCTTCACACCCCTTGTCCTTAACTCAGGCCTGCCGATCCCACGAAATTTAGTGCATATAAGTAAAACGTTGCGATATTGAGATTTACATTTGACTTTTGGTGTTAGCTCTGAGCCCCAGTTTCCCTTCAGTAAGCAAACTCTACAGTACATGTGTTTGCAGCTGTGAAAAACAGGAGGCTGGCAAAGCTGTGAGTGCAGGGTTCCACAAACAACCAGTCTAACAAATTCCAGCGTCTATGAAGGGATAAGCTCTTCATGACTTGAATGACTGAATGGTAGGAGACACGTCTTTAACTTTTGAGAGAACACCTCAGGACTTCTGTGTTTAAAACTCAGAAAAATTCTACATAGAGTAGACATAAAAATATTTCACAACTCATAAAAAGAAATATACTTCTGTTACAGAAAGGCTTCTATTGGAAAGAAAGTTGTTTGCAGAAGAAAAATAAGACACTGTTGAAGACATTACCATGGTAATCTAAGGCAAGTTACCACCTGAAAGCAGAATCATCGCAGAAGAAACCTGGGCTAATATCTTTCTGGAAACTTATTCTCATGAAGCCACTGACCAAGCCTTCCAGTGTAACCAACAGGAGCACTATATAGAATTCTCCCAGCAGTTGACTGGAAATGACGAACACTAATAGATTTTGCATATTGCACCCAATGTAGGCAGGAGCTGGTGCTCTGGGACTAAAATGAATTCCATAAAATCGCTCACTTGTTAGCTGAATGGCATTAATCACTGACCTCCGTAATCCATATTCACAAACTCACAGATCAGAAAGGTCATCTCTAACTGCCACCACCTACTCATACATATATTCTACATCACACAAATGGGGTTGTTATCTGCAGAATAACAGAAAACCAGTAACAATTACATCATTATTTCTGGGAATACACTGTCTTGAGAATGATACTAATCTTTGCATAATAATAACCATTTGAATATTCTTTGCAATAGCAGTTACAATCTGCAAAACCCACTGAGTAGAAGGGAGCACACAGTTTTGCATCACATAATGCTCCCAGCTTTCAAACGCAGTGTTTTACTAGGTATTTAGGGGAAGAGCTACCCATTAAAGTGTATCATTTGGATATACAGAATCAACTAACTCTTAGTAAAACTGAGCTTTTGGCTCTAATGCAGCCTTCAGTTTAGCGAGTCACAGATTTTAAAGAATAACAAACAAACATATCCTGAACTTCACTATATTGCTTGGTGCTATTGATTATTTTACAGGTAAACTAAAACAGCTGCAAAAATGAGGAAATCAAAACAGAGATTTATGTTATTTCATTAAGTGTTCTATATCATTGCTCTAAATTAGCATTTTGCTTAGTAGTAAACAGAAAAGCAGTGTAATATTAACAATTTTGATAAAATCTGAACAGCTGTAGTGAATACAGTAGGTCAAAAAATGATGATATCTTTTAAACATAGCACAAAGGCATATTAAAAGCAGATGTTTATAGGTGAAATAACCTTTCGTAACAAGTAGCTATAAGGTTACCAAATAAAATTGAATTTACCATGGCTGTGAACTTGGCAGAAGCTTTTTTTTAGCATAGGAATGGGCTGCTGTTTATTGATATTTAACCTGAGAATAACATACACTTTGTAAAGCATTAGCCCAAATTCTATAGTCTATGTATTAGAACAGTGACTAACAGAATTGACTAGAAGCAAATATAATTCAGACTGGAGAGATTCTGGACCTAGAAAAGACATTATTCTATTGAAGGAAGCAGTCAGCTTCAGCCTCCTGCATTTAGTCACGTGCAACAGCCTCTTATATCTGAGAATCTTTTGAGCAACAGCCTTGCTTACCAACCACAATGGTACTGGTCATAAGATGTACTATAGAAACTGGGATACACAGCTTGGTGGACAGGATTTGCTCTCCAAATATTGAACTTAAGCTTTAACTGTTATGTTTTTTTTTTCCTTTGAATTCAATGATTCTATATTAAAGCTTACATATTAAACCTACAGTAAAACAAGAATACATTTAAACCCAAGTTTGAGAATGGGGTCTATTGGCTTCATTATTAAGAGTTTTCTGTAGCATGGCTAGTAAATAGCTTTAGTAAGATAATCTATTGAAGAGCATACTACAAATATAGAATGGCTTACACTGCCACTAAATGTCTGGATCATATTCAGCACATCACAACTCCTCCTCCTATAAAGCAGAGTTAGTGATATTTAGCTATGTACCTAATGCTCTACTGATGAAGAATTATAGAAATCATCATTTTTGTATGTAATTCTTATTTTACCTAGCTGTGCCTCCAAGTTAATTGTTATATTATGCAATTATATTATGATGCGGGTACTTATCATGGACCAGGCCGTTATGTTGGTACGTATTACATAAGCACAGAATTAAAAGTCAGTCCCCATTTGACTTTTGCATCAAAGATAACACTGACTGGGTTCTAGTACTGTTCTTACCGTTTCCCTTCTTCCAGTGTCGATGACCAGGTGTCTTCCAATTTTATTTGTCTCACCATTATTTTTCTTCTCCTCCTGGTCTCTACTCCAATAACCGCACTGTGCATCCTGGAAGTACAAAAAAAGCCATCTGCCTTAGAAGGTGGACTATAAAGCAGCTAACAGTTTTCTGCTGGCTGAAAATGCTGTGCAATCCATATGTGCACAAAGAACTGCAGCCAGTCCCTGTAACTCCTGGTTATTTTGGAACCACTGGATGATGTTTGAGGAGGCTCAGACACCACTCATGTGCAGTCCGTAGATTTACATTCAGCCTTAAATTCAGAGGTAGGCGACCAATACAGTTCATGGAGCACTGAAACTAAAAGAAACCGTAGTTTTACTTTTTTTTCTAACTGTACCTTCTAATTAATTACTCCTACTTTTTACAGGAACTAGGTGAACACACCGAATTAAAAGTATCCAACTTCTGTGATGTTTCTCTTTGTTTAAGCAGTCCCACATAATCTATCACACCTTTTATGCACAATACAAATGGTCACCTTGGGGTCTTTTAAAAAAATATTAATTAGTACTGAGAAACCTTCCTTTACGTTGTCACCCTTAAACCGGTAAAAGAGGATGTCTATTTTCCCATGCCCACAATCCTAAATAGAGGCTTAACTCTGTTCTGTCTGTAGCAGATCCGACAATCACAATCATCATTTACAAGTTCATTATTTACTTCAGAGTTAACTTCCAACTACTTTCTTTGAATTTCTAAGCAACTCTAAGAAACTACTAATTATTGACAAACAGCAACAAAACCAAAACAATATATTGCCAGATGGAATCTGGAATGTCAGTTTTGCAGCACTTTACCAGAAATGAGAAAAGGGACAGAAAAACAGGAAGCAGGCACTCACTCTGACAGGAATACCTGTGAATTTTTCTGTTGGTTGTTTTCTGAAGTCTTATTTTAATAAAAAAAAAATAATCTGTACATCCTTAGGCAAATAGTTGCTATTTTCTTTTGGCTAAATAAGTCAGTCAGAGTCTGCTTTCTTAATGGAAATTTCTCATAGAAAGTACTCTGTCCTTAAAATATGAGTACAAGACAGACTTTCTTCCTTAATCTGAGGGCAGGGATACTCTGGTTTTGATAGTGCCAATAACACAAAAGACACTGGTCTCTGGTGTTGGCTTTGGTGCTGTAAAAAGACCAACAGCTTCCTTAGATGTTTATATCTGCACTCACTGTCATAGAGCTTCAGCTACCTCCTCCTGTTCACAATCAATTATTGAGATTTACATTCAACGTCCATTGGACACATATGCAGAAGACATCTCCTCTATTGCTAGTCTGTAATTTAAAATAAGATACACTCATTCCTAGGCTGATCATCATTTCAAGATATCTCATAGTAGTCAGGAAAAGAATGTTGTTGATAGTCTTGATGTGATTTACATTTTCACAGTATATACTAACGTATTTCCCAAGTAGATATTTCTGTTGCACAGAGTATATATATTTGTTCAGTTTTATCCCAACAATTTCAACTTTATCTGAACCTACTCTCAGTCCTGGGTCGTATTTTTTTATTACTCTTTTGTCCCCCAGATCAAAACATAATCTAATTGAAATGTGAAAAGTACGTTGTATTTTCCTGTGAAGCAGTTTGGGTGCCAAGCACAATCCAAACTGCAGTCTCAAATACTGTCTCCCAAATGGGATGCTGACCATGCTTAAAAATATGCTCTGTTTTTCCAACAGAACATGCCAGATCCTTGCCGATGTATCAAGCTTAGGAAAACACTGGGCATCAGCCACATCTCTTAGACACTATTGTGCAGTGTACTGCGTGGCAGAAAAAGCTATTGCCCTTAGTTCTATACATATGCACAGTCATCCCTTCCCGTCCCCTCCCCAGTTCTCCTACATTTTTCTATAATTTGCAGAGAACTTCCCCTTTTAGTCTCTGTTTGGATGAGAAAAATTTTCCCAAGGAAATTAGTTGAGGGATAGCTGAGATTTTTAAGCCCTATTTGATGTCTCATTGACAGCTTTCCTATCTCAAGAAGAAACTCCCAAACGTTCTCTAGATGTTTTTTCCCTACCTGCAACTCTTCAAGTAAGATTATTTTAACCTAATGCTTTTCCTCCTCTGGCAGTGTCACAAACTGCATCCTCTCAGTTGTTTTTTACTCACGTACTTCAGAGACAAATTTGGCTAATTGAGATAAGATCATGGCGATAAATCCCACACTCCACTCGTACTGCAAACTGGGACATGAACTTTAGCATGAACAGTATTGGTTACGGCATAACACTGTTCTAGGATTCTGTGGAATGACAAAAAGTTTTCCAGAGAACAGAGACTACAAAATGCTTGTAGTGTTCTTCTAAATACAATGTGACCTCAATTTTTCAAAAGGTTTCAGGACGAACAAAACCTAAGCATTACAGGCAGAGGTCTAATAACCAGACACTCTCCATATTCTTATAGTGTTCAGTGATATTATCCATACTTTGTTAGATGGCTTCTAGAAAATGTTTCTATATCCTCCAGTTAAAGTTAAGGAAAAGAAGAATTCTTGTAGTTGATTTTTATGCTAAAATGTTGCTGTGAAAGCACTGAATTTGATGCATTGTTACAACAAATTGCCTGAATTCCTTCCTGTGCCACTAGTGAATTAAGCATATGGATCTACCAGCCTATTTAACTATTGCATGTGTTTGTGAAAGGAAAGAATTTCTTAAACCTCCTTCTTCCCCCAAACACCTTACCAGGTCTTTATTTTAACCCTTTCATTGCACGATTTATTTTTATAACTGTGTTTCATTATTGGGTCAAAAATGTTATTTATAGCATAATCGCAAAGCACAGCAAATATGCTGAGCTAAGTATTATTATTACAAAGAACAGTGGCAGAAAGGCCCATATATATAACGTCAAACAATTTCACCTCTACAGAAATATTTGCAATTATTTTTTTTAAACTGCAATGCTAAGCATAGGGTAGCCCAAATGTTAAAAACCAAACCAAACCAAACCAAACAAAAAAAACCAAACCAAAACAAAAAAAACCCCACAACTCACAAAAAAACCCCAAACCAAACCCCCAGAGTCTGGTCTGGTAGTCATAGGGATACGTTTAGTCATGTTTTGGCAGTTTATTCTGGAATTATGATCTCAGGAAACCACAAAAAATAAGATAAAAATGCAACTGGTATTTTCACAGCCTTTTAACTGAATTATCATGAAACTCACAATTATAACCAGTAAATAATAATAATAATTAGTGGAACAATTATTAAACACATAACCTTTATTATAAGTTGTTTTCCCCACAACCTTTCATTATTTTTTCCAAGCAAGTAAATTATTGGTTTAGACTATATTTAATGTTACCTATGTAACCTCTTTTTGGTCAGTTGTTGAAAGATATGGATTGGTAATGGCCTTACATTAATGCTTTTCACACTATTTTTTTCCAAAGGAAATCACAATTTATTTTTTTTTTACTCTGTTTTGGGATGAAAATAAATATATGATGTACTTTGCAGGGAAGAGGGATGTCTGGAGACATTTTTTTTTTTTTGTCCTATCAGGGTCTATTATCTTTCTTTAGTAGACTCTCAAATGCTCTGTTGCACAAATAAATTTATTCCTCTTTTACAACTAGAAAGGAAACTCGAACTGTAAACGTAAGTTGCCCAACACTACCTAACGGATTGCTGGAAGACAGGGGCAAGATGTTGGCTACAGCTGCAAAGTATTTTCAGTGTTAAACTAGTTACTACAAAACTAGGGAATGTGAGGATAATTTCAATAAGATTCAATCAGGTACATAAATAAAATCACAGCAGCACATATTTAGAAGTATTATGGCCATGACACAAGGAAGAAAAAAAAAAAAAGGCATAAAATAATAGTATGTGTAAGAATTGTGAAACAGCACAAAACCAGAGCATCGGTAGAGAGCTGTGCCTAAGCAGAATGAGAGATACATGAAGATTTGAGTCAAATAATTTATTCACTAGGCAAATAAAGAACTAAAAGAAATGGAACAGCTTTGTTTGGGAAACAAAAGGAATGGGTTTTATATTCTTAAAGCAAAAAAAAAAAATAATCAGATTTATAGTGAATTTAAAAGCAAAAATATTTGTAGTTGCACGTATACCCATGATATTCCAGCAGCAAACTGTAAAAGCACAGATTAGCATTAAATTCCAGGCAAAATATAAGGGATTCTAATTTGTTGAGGTCCAACTAACAGACTTTCAAACCTAAGTTTAACCCTCAAAGTTCACTGTCAATTTCCTCTTTTTTTGATTAGCCAATAAAGAGCTCATCAGTCGATTTATCCAGAGATTGTTTCTTCCCCTGGATATGATCACCTCCAGGAGACTGCAACTGTTCTGTACCAGCCCTTTTGTCTGCGTTCAGTAACAGCAGGCATCAGGCACAGATTGTTCCTGTAAAAGATTTGCCTTTAGGTCTAGAAAGAGAATAACAATCTGTAGTGTCATAATATGTTTGGCAGATCCTCATTGTTCCAGGCTCTGCTCCTTCCTATGAGAGAAACGCAGCAAGAGCAAAGGAGCATGACTAGATTGTTCGGTGCTAAACAAATGATTCAGACATCAAATCACTGTCAAACACTTCTACTTTTTTTCAGTTCCCTGAGCATCCCTACGCAGCCTTCAAAAACCAAGAGATTTTCAAAATTATCAAATTCTATGTAAATTTTTTTCTGAATTTACTTTACTCTTTGGCTCCCTTGATATTTTATATTTGAACCGAATATGGACTGAATGCATGCATTGGGTTTCTTCACTGCTTTTGCAAGCAAAGTGTTAAGGAACAGTTACCAGCATTTACTGGAAATTAAGCACTTTGTCTAAAAATTTGTTGTGTCAATGAGAATTTAACAGAAACCTACATGTCTTTGAATAAATCTTACTGAAAGTTCAAGCTTACTTATTTTAAACATTTTAAATTTTTAAAAAACATCTGATCAAGCCACATTAACCGTAATTTTCTGTAAATGTTTAGGCAATTAGCACTGTGTAGCCCATTGGAGTAAAGCAATAAACAAGAAAATAGGATTCCTGGCTTCTGCTGTAGAATCTATCACTCAGGCAGGTAATTGCAGTTCCGTACGCCTCTGCTGCTCATTATTTATCCTGCTTATTTAAACGGAGATCATCTGGACAAGAGCTGCCTGTCATCAGGTGTGCATACAGCAACTAGCACAAGGTGACAGTCTTTGTCAGAATTAGGAGGACTTCCGATACAAATAAACATTCAATTATAAAGAGAAAATATAAAAGTGACAGGAATTTCTCCAAGAACTACATATGGAAACAAAGAGAAAACCTAATTTCCTACCATTTGGCTACAGATATACGTACACAGCATTACAGCATTAAGAATTTAAAGTATACTCTGAGGTTGAAATTCATGTAGAAAAATAAAATATCCAGCCTTAGGACTGACTGAACTATTTGCTGTAGCTATATTTTTTTTCTTCCATATTTTTTTATTTCACTACTATATCCCCATATAGTCTAATATTTTCCAGTGAAAAATGTATTCAGCTATTTTAGTCATTACGCAATCAATTGTTGAATAAATTATTCATGAATAGAATTAGTATCTTTGACCTTTGGAAGATGGAAGACACATAATGACCCCAAATAATTAGAAACTACATTTATGAATATGGAGGAAATAGGGAACAATGTGACTGCACTTTGAATAAAAAGTCTTGCAAGGCAATAAGCTGTTCAGAAAAAAGTTTGCATTTGACTTCCTTTCTACAACAGAGCTACAAATATTTACAGGACAGTAATGTTTTACTCTTTGCAGACAATTTCTAATTTCAGTACACCTTTGACTCAGAGAAACAAATCAATAATCAGCTATAATTTTTTACTTTACCGGTTAAAGTTCAAACGGGACAGCTAGCCAGCTCTTCAGAAGGCTGCTCTGGGGAAAGCTGTTCTGAGTGCATGGGTGGAAATCCCGTGATCCATGACATGAATATGTGATCAGCGTCTCTTAGTACAAAATATCTAGGCATCTCATTAGATGACCAGCACATATTATATGTGAATCTTGTCACTAGTATACTTTCTTTCTGGTGGATATATTTACCAAAAGTAACTTCTCCATTTTCTCATTTTTTACTTTTTGAATTTTATGCTTAATGAACATTCCTTATTCCCCACCTAGCTGCTGTACGACTCTTTACTACTGTAGAAATACTGGAATGTACAAAGATGTGCATTTATTAAATCTGAACCTAAAACCCTTCCTTTCTGTAGTCAGGCAATGGCTGATCTAACAACGCATAACATTCTCCTTTCAGATTCAACGGAACCGTTTCAGCTGTGTTCTGTTGAAGAGGTGGAAGCTCAGCTTCCATCCCTGGAAGTCATCCTGTTGACTTATTTCCTGTAGAAGCAATAAACTTGAGAGTCATATTCTTGTACCTAATTATAGCAGAATTTTACTGCTGGATGTGGTAAAATTATTTTCTTTACTGCAGAGGTAGTAAGAATTTTATCCAGGAGATGGTATGTACATGTAGAATCCTTGTTCACATTACACATAAGCACTTATGAAAGGTCCTCTGAAACATAGTAGAAAATGACAAACATTTTCATCCAACTTCTAAACCTGCCTGTAGAATATTAAGCGGGACCACAACTCCTTATTCTATTTTTAAAGTAGCTTTAGAAATGCTAAAGAAAAAATGTTACTCTGTTTTACACAATAGTTTTTGGGTTTTGACTTTGGTTTTTTTGAGTAATCACTCTTACACTTCACTACTTTTGTTCTCTTATAGAAATTATGGGAATACATATGGGAAATTATTAACATACAAGTTAAACTAAAATTTTACCACCCAGATAATTTCCTGTGATGTTACTGCAGTGGTCACCAACGGCAGAATTTCTGTATACTCTCTGCCAAAAGACCACTCAAAATCTATAATGGAACAAGAATTACATGGCTCCTAATGAATAGCTCCACTTTGCTTTCAAAGTCAGTTCTAGAAAGAGATGAGACTAAGGTGAAGAAGGGCAGACTGCCAAAAGTCAAACAGGTATTTGCACTCAACAGCTTTGCGTGCTGGTCTCTTTTCTTATTCTTTATATGTCTACTTCTGAAAGAACAAAGACTCTGAAATGGTGACTTTCCCATTTCAACACTAATCACATGGCAAATTTTACAAACCACGTATGATAAAAAAAGGCAGTGGACTTTCTGGGGGGGGGGTTACATCTAACAGGCATGTTTATCAAAGAAAAAGCCATGTTGCTGGTTTGTTCTCCATTTTGCTATCTGCACAAAGGTGTGACTGCACTCAGCCTCTTTTGCAAAGCTCTCTGAAGTATCACAATACCAAAATCATAAACTCACTGTGGCTTGTGGGGCTGGATGGCAAACGGAAGTCAAAAGTCTGCCAGTGCAAAGGTGCTGAACCACGAACGCCAATGAAAGCCTCTTTCTTTCTGAATGTCATCAGCATTGGAAGTTAATTTATGGACTCTTTTTCTTGAAGTGCAGACACTTAATCTGAATTCACTGACAGCCTGGCAGGTTTAACAGAGTTAGGTATCAAAGTTCTTCTAGACTGAGAGGCAGGAGAGCAGCTTGCTTGATTGCCTGATCAATATTCCACTTGAGCTGCGATACTTGCTGCTGGTTATTGTACCTCCTGACTATATTTTGCTTCTTCCTGCTTAACATTTAAACTGTGCACCTATCTAATGCAAAACCAGATGCAGAAAGTTATGGACACTCTTTTATTGACAGATTCTAAAGCATTTTTTACTCTAGTGTCTCTGAAAAGGTTTGCCTTATTAAAAAAAAAAAGGATTCAATTAATCCACTGAGTCCCTAATTCAGAAAGAAAAGAACAAGGAAATTCACTTCAGGTTAGGGGTTTCTGTTTTCTTTTTTTTTTTTTTTTTTTTTTTTTTTTTTTTTTTTTTTTTCTTTTATAATGTCTTGGAAAACAGAAAGATGAGCTCAAAGCCTGTAGCTGGGTTTCAAGGAGGCAGAAGCTAATCTAGCCCTCCTTCTGAGTAATTCTGTTAATGCTCCACTGAAGGACAGTCAATTGAGCTGCTGTGTTCCAGTTTTGACTGGGCATTAATTTGCCAGTGTGGCTTTGGGCACTTTTTTTTTTTTTAATGTCTTTTCCTTCCAAATGCCTTTGTCTAAAGCAGAGACATGTATCACAATCAGCTCAAGGTATGGCACAGCATTTACTTTGCTAAGGACTCCCTGTTCTGAGAGCAGAAAACTATCTGTGGTTAAGCCACGGTCCCTGTCCAGGATCAGCAAACAGCAGAAATGTTGTCTATCATATTTTCACTTGCTCTCTAAAAAAAAATGACCCCCCCCTTTGCAGAATCAGAATTTAATGAACAAAATCATACCAGTGTCATGGAGAGCAGTGCGTTCCCACTTTTCACTGTGGGAGCTGAAAGAGGTGGGACTGCTTAAGGACAAGGGCTGAACCAGGAAATTAGACTAGGAGATACTTGAGTAAGCAACCCAGCTTTGTAATGAAATATGTGAGATATTAGATTAACGGTAGAATTCTGTACTGTTATTAAAGCAAATAGGAAGCCTATGGTTAGTCATCACTCTCTGCTGACACCAATGACCCTCACAAACAAAAACGTAAAGAGTAGAATAATGAGCAGAAAAGAGAAACACTACAAGCAAGTGGCTGGTGGAGTTAGGGTGATATTCACAAGAATTAAGAAAAGCAGATACAGACAGCTTTGTCAGGAGGGCTCGTCAATTCCAAAATGCCTTTTTTTTTTTTTTTCTTTCCTCAAAGCCTGCCACACGTCCAGCTAACAGTTTCCAAAATGTTTTTTGCTACAGTTTGCCACATTTCCAAATGAATCACTACATACCGGGACTCCATTGGTCTAGATTATTTGTCTGCTGTAATAAGCATGCTTGATTGCCAGGGCCTGCCATTCCAGAGGCCAAATCAAAGATATGGTATTAACTTATTTCAAAGATGCAGCAACCAAGGCAATAGAGGAATGCAAATAAATCAATTCTGCATGCTTAAGACCATCTCCCTTTCATGCACGCCTGGTGATGAAAAATGATTTTTTTTTTTCCACCCTGCCTTAGCATTCTGAGGTATGAAAAAGAGATTTTTTCACAGTAATGAAGCACAGGAAAAGAGAGCTTGTTATGAACTGATTACAGTTTAGATTGAAGGGCAGGTTTTCATTAACTTTGTTCGATTGGGCACCATCTTTAGACTGGAGTAATTATCACAAATAACTTCTGAAAGAGAAGGTGGGTCCAATGTACTATGCATGAAAGTAAAAAGCAAAGATGTAATGAGTAAAAAGGAAAAACAGAAATTCTTCCCCTATGCAAAACTAAAGCTACACCAACAAAAAATATTAAGCTTCTTTCTTAAGAAACTCAACAGAGAAGGTAGATGTCCTATTTGAGAAGCAAAGAATTTCTGTTTGTTTTTTCTTGCTGCAGTTGTCTATACAATCTTTATTTCTCCAAAATGTCCAGGGACGTACATCTATTTTTCCATCTGTAATTACTCAGGCATTAGTAGCAGGGATACAAGTCAGATGGGTGACCATGTGGTTTGCTTAAAGTCAGAAACACGCCGCATATAGCTAAACCTGGCCGTAGTGAAAATTCATGTATTTACTTGCTTCCACAGAGATTAACCCATTGTAATCCACATAAAACTCAATAAACTGTTACAGACTTTATTCTTTTCCTTTGGAACAGACCGAACAAGAGATCTTCATTTCAAGCACTCAGAAGAAAACTTAAAAAAAAATCTGCTTACTCAGAAATATTAGCAAATTCTCTAAAGGACAAATTGTTCATAAAATGAGAAGCCGTTCTTTATAGAATAGATTAAAGGCTGTAATGATGGTATCATTAATTCTCTTACAATTTAATCTTATCTTTATAGAAAGCACTGACCCTACCCACTCTATTATATTTTAGGGTCTGATTTATGAAATAATCCCAGGACATTAATGATGCCACAAATAACAGCTGTAATATTTCAGGTGGCTTACAGCACTGCTCTAACAATGGAGTACATTTTGTTTGAACTCCATTGCACTTTATTCTTCATTGTGTAACACTTGCTTTGGGGAGCACTGAGCAATCATACATGGCTTCAGTCACAATACTTCATAAATTCCTTTCCTCCGCCACTTTTATCCTCTTGCCCTGCTCTCCAGTGGTCGCCCTTTAGTCTTCCCTTGGTCTTCTCTCTCCACACACCTTTTGTCTTGCTCCGTATCTGGAACAGCCTTCACATTCACATACACCAGATGCCTTTCCCCACATTCTTTAGTAAATCTCCCCATCTTCTTCTCTCATCATTAATAATCCTCCTCAGCTCCTTTTCAAGTGTGGTCTCGTGTATGTAGATATGCACATGCACATAGAAATTTTTTTTTCCTCTCGTCTTTAGATTGCAGTTTCTTGCAGGCAAGGTCCACTGAGAGAATAAATAGTTTAACGGATACATCATTTGAAAAGGGCCAGATCACATGGATTCTGAGCCTCACCCAGCCTTATAATTCCCTCTTCCCTCCTCTGTGATGTTTAGCTTCTGTCTCACCTTAAACAATCTCAACGGTTCTTCATAACAGGGTTTCCTTCACATGTCAATAACAGTGCTGATACGACAGCACCTTGTCTAAGAGTCCTGATCTCAGTTTGGGCCTTTACAGTCTATGATGACCTAAACAGTATTGGATTTAACTGCAGACTTTCAAAGTGAAGATCACATGAGGAATGGCAAGAAATTTTCTACTCTGCAAAAAATAACTGAATTTTCAAATAGCATTTTATCCTGACTCATCTTGAAAAACTGAAGTCTTGTCTTGGAGTACAGATAAGTTCGGAACAGCTTTAGGGATGCTCTCAATTGTGCCTTGTGCTACAAGTGCCATTAGTATGCCCTAAATATTCCTTCCTGTGTTCCTCCCATCTCTCTTTCCCTGTCTTTTAGCCTGTATCTATTTTACGACAAACTATACAGTGTCATGAAGCACTGAGCTGCATCAAAGTTCCCCAGAACAGAGCTAGATCTACTTTGGGATCCCTTTGTGGTAAAATAGCTGGTTTCATGGAGACATGGTAGCTGGACCTTTAGCACTTTCCTCCCAAATGTTTATCCTTGTAGAAAAAAAACAGGTTAGAATCTAATCCTACCCTGAGAAGGAGACATTAATTAAGCTACAATTCTGTCTGTGCACTAAAGTGACTGCTGAACAAAATTATATCTATTTTCTCACTCCAGAGTAAGCAGATCTGTAGCTGAAGGAGCTGTATGCTGGATATTTCACTTCAGTTGGGCTGCATCCTGAATCTTTTATAACAGAAGTCTACAGTAATTAAGAAATTGGACAACTTTGTACATTTTTTTTTTAAGTATACTTGTGTGACTTGTAAATATCCAAACAGCTCACAATGTTCAGAAGTATTCACTTTTTTGCAGGAAGAGCATGAATTTTCACTAATAACATTTTTGTTCAATACAATGCCTCTTGCCTGGTGAGTTAAGAGTTTTATAAGACCTAAAATTAAGTCTCAAATCACTCCTATAGAGAAACAATATTACATTCATTATTTGTACTTTGGATCACCTAAGCTGAAGCTAGTGAAATAAAGGATCTTGATCCGGAATTTCTCAAGACAGACTTGAGGTGATCACTGTATAGCGCGAGTAATTTCTATTAGCTTTTGCATTCATTGAGGACTACATAGGACAGAATAGTGCCCACTGCTAACTGCGGTCATGCATTTGCTTATTCCCATCCTTTTCCACTCAATTAACTTTACAGTATTTATAAGGAAAAAAAAATGAACTACTGTGGGAAAGAAGATATATCAGTAACAGACTAAGATACTGTTTCTCATTAATATTAAACTCCGCATCAAAGTCTTTTCAAAAGACATTCTAAAATAGTCAATGCAAATGATCACACACACGGTCTCTCTCTCCATTTTCCTTGAACAAAATTGAGAGCAGAAATGTTACCTATTCTTCTGTTGCAAGTTTGTATGACACAATCACTGCACTGATTGCCACAGACATCCTGCTTCTTCCTACCACTGCAGGATCAGGATTTCAAAGGTTGCTGGAAGAATTTAACCCCAATAGATCCTGCCATGAAACTTCACTTTTTCATGGTTTGTTGTTTCTACTGTGCTCGACACTGTGAAAGCAGAGGTCAGGGCCCTATTAAGACAGGTTACCGAAAGCTGGAAGAAAGGGAATTCATGCCACCATCACCATTAGATGCAGCGAACATCCCTCACTGCTTATTGTTTAAGTCAAACCTTGACCCAGCAGCCCAAAAAGAGAAACTTTACCGTCTTCTTTATTTCCTACTGATGAAAAAGAAAGCCCTGCCCTCTATTTACAGTGTCATAAATCACAAAGACTATTTTGCAAAACACAGCCCCTAAAATTTAGGCCAGGATCAATGACATTGGGCAGAACTGCTCACAGCCATGAACACCATGCCTGAGAAACCGACTCGGTGTCCACCTGAAGATTAAACAGAAAATGAAAAAGGCCTGAATCTCTACATCAAAGCGTCTAGAAAGGTTTTTACTTTGCTTTAGTATAATAAATATTTTGTTATCCAGTCATATGAGTATCTACTGCTCCTTATTCAAAGCACTGATGCTTGCACCAAAGAAGGCAAATTATCTGGGCCTTTGCCTTTCTATCCTTTCTTTTGCTTGTGAAAGTGACAGGGAAAAGGCAAACCAAGACACCACAGCCAACAGGCAAGCCCAGGAGCTCAGCCGCTGGGCCAGCATTAGGGCAGAAGAGTAATATCCGTCCTGAGGTGGACAAGGGGAAGGGTGGGGGAGTGTAATGAACAGGATGACACAGATACAACCAGATTTTGGATAACTTTCACAAGGGAATGGAAAATATATAAAGAATTTACTCTGGACTTAGAGAAAAAGAAAACAAAATGGATTACACAGGTGCGGCAGGCTGCAAGAATCTTAGTTGGGGGGCGAGAGGAATTAGTTGGAGACACAGATGTGAAGCCTGAAGTTGTCCTTCTGCTTCCTTTGCCTAAGATCTTCTCTTTAAGACCCTTGCACAATGCTTCCTCTGCAAAGCTTGAGAAACCCAGACTGTGCTTCTAGTCTAAGGAACAGGTATGCTTTAGAGGAAGAGAAATGGAAGAAAAGACAGAGCTGAGAGAGGGAAGGATCAAAGGAGATAGCGTGTTTTGCTTGTTCTCTTATGTCACTTGAAATAAATCAGCCTCTCCCTCTTCTCCTCTGTGTAATCTATGTCACAGAGATGCAAAGTTTGGATGCAAATTTGACAAAACTGAAGATGGATGCCTTCTAGCATTCCAATTAAGCAACAGGTATTGCCATTAGTTTGATGTAAGTTCTCTAAAATTAAACAGATTCCTGAATAAGTATGTCTCGATCAAATGGAGTGCACTGTACAAATGTTTTAATATTATGCACCCAAGGATGTTTTTAATTACTCAATTAAACAATTCCTAAATTAAAAAAAAAAAGGGAAGGAAAAAACCTCCTCCATGAGAAAAAATTGAAAGGTTATTACAACTTGATGCCAATTCCTTTGAGGAAAAGAGCATTGAAAAAGCTTAGCTGATAAATACGTACATCTGTGCAAGATTTACAATCTACAGAATAATGTCCTGGCAGTGGCAGTATTGGCAGCTAGTACTAACAAATCAGCACTTAACATGCTGATCTATTAGACATATTACTTACAACTCTCGGTATTTTCAAGCATAAAAGATTTGAAAGAAACTGGACAAGACAATCTCCACCATTTTATTAAGAGATTATGATTTTATTATTATGTCAATGGGAGATATCTTCTCTCTCACTTTCATGTGCTTCATCATAATATTTTCTTCTTGTTTTCTCTGCTGACATTGATTATTTTAATTTACTGTCACAGCCAGAGCACTCATAAAAGCAATATTTTTTGTTCCTTATCACAGTACAGAGATAAACATATTTGAACCCATCCCCTTTGACAATCACTGGATGCGGAAAATAGATCTTTTGCCTGATGCAGTGATTATAGCCTGGGTTTCACAAACCAGGAAGAAATGCAATGACCTTTCAGCTATCCTTCATTGCAGGAGAAACCAACAAGTTCTTAAGTCTCCCGGAGAGCATTCGTAAACAGTAATGCTAATTTAAGATAATTCAACATACAATAAAAGGTAATACAGAGAAGATTCCTTATTAGATTGAATAATTGGAAAGGTATAAACTCATGCTGTGTGTATTTTCATTTCTAAATAATTAAGACAATTTATATAAGAATTTGGGCTACATCTCAATTCTCTACTGCAATATAAAATACACTGCTGTAACATTACGGATATTGATATTTTAAAACCAACATTCACACTTAGTGTAATCATCCTCTAGTCATCCCCAACCTGACTAAAGATTCTTCAGTACCCTAGCCACCCCCACCAACTAAGACGGGTCAGTTTGGCGTGGATCATGTGCGGTATTTCACCACTGCACCAAGAAAACAATTTGACATCCAGTCAGCAATTCCACTAAAAGAGATTTGCTCACGTCTCTGACCTCACCGTGAGCTAGCAGTGCTGTTAGGAATGGCTATTTACATTTTTAAACTAAAAGAACTAGCTAAGTGGGCTGTTGAACTGGACTCTACAGAGGAAAATTCCCCATGCCATGCCCTGGATCCTGTATCCCATAGGCCAGGTTTTCTTCCACTTACACCAGCTTCTCCCCAGTATAGTTGCAGACTTTATTGGAGTTATACTGGTGTAAATCACAAATAAGTAGGGAAAGCCTGAAAGATATTTAGAATAGAAATTTAAGATCATTTGCCCTTGCTATAAGAACAAAAAAAATATTTTAACTGCAGATCTGAATCCTATTTCTTGAAACAAGAGAATGCTTTCAATTCCTCTGATAGCACAAGAAGAGAATGCTGACTAAACCTATTATTTTTTCTGTGTGCTTATTTTCACTTTGATATACAATAAATAAAAAATGAACTGATAATTCTAAAATATGAAGACACCATATTGTTATCACTGTGTTCTTACAAATCTGATCCACTCATGCTGTTTAAGCTGCTGAAGCCTTTGAAGTTGGAAAATACTACCATGGACTTCTAGCATTGGTAATTAAGACATAGTGTGGCAAATCAAAGGAGACGTGCTACCTAGCATCTACAGTTCCTTCCTAAAAAAATGCAAGCTGGGAGTCATGATAATAAATCAATTGGTTCTGCCTTTCAGTAGGAAAAGACCTGTAACTTGTTGTATTATAGCTCAATTCCATCTTGTACCTAAGATCAATTCTTCTTTCTCTTCATGCTTTATGATCTTTGAATTTCTTTTTCTTAAGACTTTTTTTTTTTTTTATAGAAAGGGAGGTGAATACTCTGAGGTTTAGGGGAAAGAAAAAGAAAGAAAAAAATCTCATCATTTGTCTTCTTAGTGGGAGAACAGGAATATTTCCTTTCTCCTCTCCCCTTACTACCACATTTTTCTTCTTCAAGCTGTTGTTTTCTCATAAATTTATGCAGGTTGAGCTTCTGAGACTGTGCTAAGAGCTGAGCAGGCAAAACATAGTATATAAAGGTTTATTAGCACAACTGGGTTAAGTAATGTGTGTGAGCCTCAGGGAGCCTCATGTGCCAGCTAGTAGACTCCCTTCACATATCGTAATGTATTAAAAATATAAACTATGCAACATTTCCATAAAAATAAATTGATATGTGCCCTAATTGGAAAGCTCACTGCCATATTAATTTGCTTACTACAATAAACTGTCCTATGATATATGGATTTTGTCTCAGGTTAAGTCATGAGTTTCATTAAAACATTTATTTTTTTCCCCAACTCTATTATACTTTATGGCTTAGTCTTTGCTAAAAAAAATGGGTAGCAGGATAAGGAATTATTAAACATACATATATACCTAGAGGGCACTGAGCAGTTTGATTCTAAGAAGCAAGAAAAGAAAACCTTCTGCACAGTGATAGCATTATTCAACATTTTCAAACCTGTGGGTTTTCGCTTGGCCTTTCCTGTCTAAGTTTCCATCACTGAACTAAAGCTTTGGATTTCTTCCCAGAACTGTGAGCATCTCCAGCTACCTTAGACCTGCGCTGGACTTGTGAGTGTCCAACCTAGCCCACCAAGCCAGGTAAATTTTACAAACCTATTTGCATATGGGGAGATTAGCACATGCTGGTCATTTCCCTCCTCTCCATCCATCTGTGTCACTGTGCTAAAGCCTCAGAGACAAGATATAAAAGGAATTGGGCAAACTTTGACCATCTATAGACAGATATATGCAAAAAGCTGATCTCATATGCTTACATCCTACCTATTACCTTAGTCTCCTCACATTTATTGGTGCATTACCATATAGCCTGTTAGATTTTTTCCTGCAAAAACACTCAAAACCAAGCTTCAGACTCCTGCTGGTACTCATGGGTACTATCTGAATAGTGCAGAAGGCACTGTTCATATTTGCTATCACAGTTTTGACACTTCCTGCTTAATCCTGCATAAATTATTTATTCTCCACACCCAGGAAATCTCCTTTACCTAAATCAGAAGACACTGAGGGCAGAGCATGTTTCTCATTGTGCATTTGTACAGTGTCTTTTATAATAGGACCTGATTGAGAAGTATAATAAAAATAAATATTAAACCTTTCTTCCAAAATGCTGTGCACTTTGTCAGTCTTCCACCACAAAATTTGGCTTGCCTTCAAGCACTGTCAAGTTCCTTAACGTTATTTTTCCATAGCACCTGAATTTAGATGCTTCCAAAATGGCAAAGCCTCACCGTTTTCTCTTGACATCTGAACAGTGATAATATGTACACAAGGTCACATAATTTTCGGTGTAGAAGTGTTTCTTTATATTTTGCATGGGAAATGCATAGAGGAGCTATTACAGAATTCTGCCACTAGAAATCCTAAGGGGCAATAACTGTCGTCTTCATTTTAAAACATAATATTATGTTGAACACTAATGGTATAAAAAAAAAAAGGAATCTACCTTATGTTAAATGACACTAGTGGCACATGCATAAAACAAACAAACTAACCAACCTTAAAAAATGCTCTTTTTCTTTGCTTAAACCTATTCCATTTCTAGAGAGACTGTGCTAAGATGACAGTAAGCTACTGCAATGAAATGAAACACACAATCAAATACCATCCAGTGCATGGAAAGAATCACAGTATTCACCCAAGCATGTATGCTGATAATAATACAGACTCACTTCAGTTGTCTAGACACCTCTTTCTACCAACAGACGATCCCTGCTGCTAGCAGATGGGGACAGTGCAAGGGAACTCACTTCTTAGATCTTTCTGAATGAGATACACGATCATCCTCCACAGCTTCTCTTGTGTATGGGCTTTTGGACAAATTTGGAATGATATTTCTTAACATAAACAGGACCACTTTCCTCCTGATTCAACCAGATTAAAAAAAAAAAAAAGTCAGATAAGCTTGAAAAGACATTTTGAACTGACTAATTCATCCCTTATGCTTTTCAGGCAGCTTCCCAGCCCAGAATTAAAATAATTTATTTAGCAGTGACCCTTAATCAAAACAAAACAAAACTCTGATTCACAGCTAATCAGGGAAACTCACAAACCAAATGGAAGAATGAATTTAAAATGCAGCAGAGAGACTGTACTGAATGTAAACATCCCACATTTCTGCTTAAACAGTGGTATCAGCAGGCTGGTCAGTTAAGCTTTCTAGGTTACATCCTATTTCCCTTTCAACCTTAAAATGCCTTAAAATTAACTTGTAAGGAAAATATTTTTTCTGTAAATAAGGTAAATAAAAATTATTTTCAGTAAAAAAATCAGAAATAAATCAAATAAGGCCTTGCAATACTCATTCAACTAAAACCGTATTTAATAAATACCGAAACATTACTAACCCTATGCTTTTTAGTTTCAGAATGCCTTATTTCAGGTGAATTTAACACTGTAAAAACCCAAACTAAAGGGATTACGTTGTTTCTGAAGTTGAATATATGCACACATGCACACACACATAATGGAGTGCATATCATTGCCATTTATTCACCCAGTCCTGTGATTTTATGACAGTCACAATATCTTACAATATCTTAATTTATTTTTCCACAGTAATGCCATAAGTTAAGGCATTAAGATTTTGAAGGCTAAAACAGGTCATGACTTTCCAAGAGCAAAAGGTTAGAAAGCTATCTCAATCTCAGAGTAGCCAATTGGTATGATCTTATACCTAATGTAGGTAATTTTAGTCACATCTAATTGCCACACATAATTTTCTATTCGTGATTGAGATCTTAAAAAGGTGCTCTGCACAGTGGTCCTCCAGCATGGAATTGTCTTCACACAGAGGTTCCCACTTGCAATGCTCCAAAAACTTCTTGCAAATTTACTCTTCGAAATTAGGCATTCAAATAAGATTTTCTTTCCTAAAGGACTACTTCCTTATTAGTGTCCGCTGCAGTAACCTTCAGTTTTGGATTAAAATATCTCTTCTTTCTTCTGCCAGATATTTTTTTATTATCCACATAATCTCTAACTACATAAATTTAGTGGAATTGTATTCCACTAGTTTCCTGTATTGTATCTGTACTCTATTATCCTCTAATTACTCATTGGATTGTGTGTTTAAAAGAGTTTTTCTTCACTGGTGACTGAGAAATCCAGTCTCTTTGACTGAACTCCTCTGATGCAGAGCTTGTGTCGAGGGGGTAAATAAAATAAATTCAATGTTGAATTTAAAGTTTCTCTACACGAGATGTGTTGATATAGGAATACGCATGTTACATAATCTTATCACGACTATGAAATGTGTTAAGTTTAAAGGACTTTCAGTGTTTCCATTTAAACTGGGTAAAGAACTTAGATACCACTTTAAAATATTTGGTAAGGCCATATTTCTTCCCATACTCCACAGAGAGGACACATAGGTGGATTTCAATACTTTGAAAATGTTTCTTTTTTTTTTCAAGAGAAATGCTCTTTAATACAAAATATTATTAGGGTCAATTTCTGGTGAAGTGACAACCTTGGTCAGATCTCTTGCTTTCTGATTTTCAGCCATGGTGGAATAAGCCCAATCCTAAAATCACCATGATGTAATTCTATGTCACGTTTGAGTGAATTTCTCCAGCTACCAGACTGATTTACCCATCGCTTGGTTACAGCTGAGTGATTATTCTTGATATTCACTTGTAAGACTTCCTAAAAAGAAATGCCATTTTCCTGATCTTCAGAAACGCATCTGTAATGCACAAGCCTTATATCCTCGATATGATATCAAATTGTTGAAAACAGCTGCCTTTTTTTTTTTTTCAAGTAACCTATCTCCCTCCCTCTTCTAGAAAAGTCTTTTCCTTTCCTTCGAAAGGCATTGCTAGAGAACACACATATAATCAGTATATTTATAATATCTCGCAGACAACAGGGCCTTCGCACACTGAAACATTATTCAGCACAGGAAGAGAAAAATCCATAGAGAAATGTATCACTTTAAGGAAAAGCCCAGTGAAAGCCATATCAGTCTCTGGAAAATAATAGTCACAGCATGCCTTGAGAGTTGACAGCACTTACAATAAAAAAAATCAAGGCCACAAACAAGAGGAAGAAGGAACAAGAAAGCCTAAGTCAGTTTTAAATGCATTTTAAGAGTCTCCTAAAAGAGGTAAGGGTCCTTAAGAACTGATGTTTCATATATAATATAGAAAAATATCTATTTCTTTACAGAAAGATTTTTGCAACCTCAAACAAAAAAGGAATTTTACCTTTGGAAAAAAAAAAACACAAAAAAAAAAAACCCAAACCAAACAAAGCTGAGCTGCTTAATTGCTACCATCAATTTATATCAGGACTCATGGAAAAAAAAAATCCATTAATCCATTCACAGATTGCACAAAAGGTCTTGCAGGAACACGTGCATATGCTTAAACTTTATGCTTCCTTCCTCTCTGGTCATGAGTAGAATTATGTGTACGCTGAACCATTTGTAAAATCAGATTCTTAAATTAGAAACCTTAGCTACACATAACTAAATTCCTTTTCTGTGCCTAGTCAGCTAATATCCTCCCAAACAGTCACCATTTCCACTTTACATATGTCATGGAGCTTATTTTTTACATAAAGAGACTCTGTCTAAAATTGAGAGAAGACCATCTTCAAGATTTTCTGATCCCCTGAAGGATTTAAATCTCTTCCCTTCCTTTTTTACAAGCAAGGAAATTGCTTTAACAAATATCCGCATTTGAAATTAACCTACCAAAATCCCCTCAAACTCACAAGTTAGGATGTGCATCTCTTTCAAGGAAGTGACACGACAGGCGTTAAATCTGACAACACTCTTTTTTTTTCCCCACAAGAAAATATTCATAAATGTTTCCTGCCCCAGTGATTCATTTCAATTTCAGTTTCAAATGGGTTTTGCTTCACACCTAAGGCTGTCAGATACATACGACAGTCTTGGGTTTAAATTTAAAATGCATCAAGGGAATGAAGGAGATAACACCTCTTTTATTACAGCTTAGGGAAAACAATAAAAGAAAGAATCACTTTCAATATCAAAGTATGGCATTGACTACCTGTACAGGCTTCACTTTGTGCTTGAAAGGCTGAAAAAGACCCAAACATCACCTAAATATAGTAAAGGTATGTCACTGCTCCCGAAACATGAGGTACATGGATATGTAAAAAATCCAAACCTTGACACACACCCAGAACTGAAAGAAAAGAACTACTGTATGTAAAACGTCTCCTCTTTCTCTCTTCCTCTGCAGCTCCACCCTGGATCTCTCATCCCCCTGCCACTAGGAGCACTGGCAGCTATGAAAAACCCTTGACAGCTTCTCCAGAGCTATAGAAAGTCCCTACGTTTTGTCTGTGTCCTGGAATTCAACACTGCTAAGTTCACCATCATAAAAACCATTTTTATTCTACACTTAAATCATATTATCTTTCTGAAATATCAGTCATTTTGTGGAGATGGGCTTTGTCTCAACTGAGAAGGATGCTTATGTATCAAGAACAGGGCTGAGGTGTACCAAGTTGCTTTCCTAAGCAAGGTTAAACGAGAAAATGCTTTACATGCTTCCCAAATCTGGAGACTAATCAGAAGCGTGATGTAGGAGGAAATCCTGCTCATCAGAAACAAACAGAACAAATTTTTAAAAATCTTATTTTCCTGCCCTGGATGTTGATACAACCATGTCCAGGATGTACAAACATCAGCAAGATCCTTTAAATGGCTTCCTAGATACATAGGAGAAACTAGCAGCCAATGAAGTGAAGGAAAGACGGGCAAATTCAGAAAAAAGACAAGGAACAGTGAGGATTTTTTTTTTTTAAAGTCTGCAGTAGACATAAAAGAACCAGGGGGAAAAAACAAAATAGTATGTGGGACTTGGAGAGGAGGTTTTCGGGTAAGGACAATTCAAAGACCTTGTTTTTTTCATTTTGGAAAATGGAGCTTGTTTGTAAGATGAGGCTGTGAAGATTCCACAGCTCTAGTAATCAGTGTTCTGCTAATTAAATTGCCACATTAGTGAGGCAGACATTGTATGTGTTAGCAGGATTAAAGTCCACCTATATCAGTGGGCTCTTTTTTTGCAGTTTGCCAAGGTTGGAGCATCTATTGATTAAATGCTGCAAACATTCCTGGTAAATACTTCACTCTAGTGAGCTATCACTTTCTCTCAATGTCACAAAGGCAGTAAGCAGAAGCTCATGTTTGAAAAAATATATGTGGCTTGGTAAGAGTCTAATACTATACAGTTACATTATGTTACTGAAAATAACTCTCTTCACCCAAAATTAATGATACTGTGTTGGTGCCTTAAGGACGTGCCATGTCCTCCTTGGAAGAAACTACAGCAACAACAACATCAACAACAACAAAAGCCCTGGACTATGCTTGCAGGGAGATGCCCATGTTCCTGATTCAGCCACTTGCGGACTCAGCTACTAATAAGGACCTCCCTGGAGGAGCTCCAAGCACTCTCCAACTCCTGGGACCTGTCCTTACATCAATGGAGAGATATTAAAATATTAGTGATATCCAAGTAATCTATTCTATGTAATCTTTCAATTCTTTGGGCTGTCTAAATAAAGGATAAATTATGAATTCTGACCCTGATCTTTCAAGTCCTCTGTTGATACCTGCCTAGATGACCTCTGAAGCTCATTTTTTCTTCCAGTATCAAGGTGGTCTCATGAAGAACAGTCAAAGCCTGTGCAACTACAGTGGCATCTTATTAATTTCATAGATTTGGCACTGACATAGAATTCTGTACCATTATTTTATGGCCTTTGATACATCTAGAACCAAATGCAAAATTATCATTTTCATTTTTGATTTTCATATGATAAAATAAAAATTACACAGTCAGAAATTCAGACAAAGTAAGACGGGAAGGGAGAAGGAAAGGGAAGAGAGAAGGGAGACAAATATAAGCAGTAGGGAGAGAGATAGCAAGAGCACGTGAGAACACAAAAGCAAGTGTGAGAGCATTTGTGAGAATGCATGAGCGAAAGAAAGCTAGTGAGGAGAGAAAAGAGCAAAGAGAAACAGAGGGGGTAGAGAGAATGAGAAAATGATTTTATTTTGGCTGAATCTTGAAATATGGCCAAGTGAAAAAGTTGGAGAAATGGTCTTCATGAAAAAAACACCTGCTTTATACTATATGAAGTAGGATGACATTTAATTTCTTCTATCAGAATTGTTAGCAAGAAATTGTAGTTAAGAGCAGACCAAAAGTGAGGGTTGGCGATTTCCTCCATTCTCCCTCCAAAGGATTATTTATTTTTAAAACAGACTAGTAAGTATTGAGATAAACATGCCAGAAATGCTTAGTTCTAAACAGGTCTCAGAGCTTCTTCATGTTGCCGCAGCTGGAGAGCTCTGTGCACCGAAACCCTCACCTTTCCACCCAGGATTTGATCTCTCATACCAGAACTGCCAGCTGCAGTGCATGCCCATGTGCAGACTTTTCAGTTACATCTGTTCAGATAATTAGCTCAAAATTCACTTCGAAAGTAACCCACAATGCTCTATCAGTGATATTATTTTCCCCCCTCATTTCTTTACAAAGGAACAAAATCCAGAAACCAAAATCCAAGCTCTGTTTGCCAAAACATAACTTTGACACCTTTAGAAGAATATGCACATGATTTTGTTAGATCTTTACCCACGGGAAAGCAGGTACTCTGATACACTCCTGCCCCTGGCAGGGATCTTGGGTTACTTCACATGGAAAGAGGTTGTCAGCCCTCTGAACGACCCCCAGGGGCTGCCATTTACAGAATGAGACTAATACACTGCAACACACTTCAGCAGTTCTTCTGGATCAGATACTTTGCATTTAACACAGTATTTTGGTGTACTTTTAGCAGGGCAATTTAATTAGAATTATCCATGGTTAGCTTAAAAACTGAATCTGCCGACCATTTATTACTGGCCTGTATTTACTGATGCAGCTACAAACCCATCTTGTTAGGCCTTATTCCTTAATTAGTTCATTTCACATTTTTGTCTGAAGTGAAATCGACCACAACTATATGTACTGCACAGGGCATAAATCAGTCTCCATATGTTACATAACCGAGTCACTTAACGGGGACTATTTCTTGTTGAGGCCAACTTTTATATATTTCATTGATTGTGCCAGAATTGTCAGTGTGAAATTGTGACAACAGCTGGCCAAAAGTGAGGGATTATGACCTCCTCATAGTGATTACATGCTAAAATTTAATTCTGTCACCCACTCCCCCCAGCACTGTAGCATTTTGATTACTTGAAGCAGAGAGCGTGGGTGGGTGTGGGCGAGATGCATGGAAGAACAAACAGATTACAAGGCATACAAATCAATGCTTGTTATTGCTAAGTCATAAAAAAATGGTTTCTAGCTAACAAATACTGAAAGAAAGAAACAAACAAGCTTAATTTAATTACCAGTATATCTATTTTGTACTCTGGAGTAACTGAACTAAGATAAATTGTGAGACTAACATCCATCTGTATGTTCTATTAAGATGCTGGTACAGCCATATCTTTCAAAGCCAGGCGTTTACTCCACCAATCATTTAAAAAAAATATCTCAGCCCTTTTCTGTGCCATAAGCAATATAGTAAATCTTGTTTCTTTTAATGTTACAGCATCTTTCTTCTTGATGCTACTTTCTGCTGGCATTTGCTGTAAGAAATATTGATCTCTGCTTCTTCAAAATGAGTTTTCCTTGTACCTTTTCTTACTCAGTAGACCCTACAGTTTGTATGTTTGATATTGCACATTCTCTCTCTGGGGATAGCTCTGTTCTGCCACTTTACGGTTTCTTTCAGTAGAACTCTTTTCACACTACAAATAGCATTGTGCTGTGCCAATTGTGAAGAAAAAAAAAAAAAGACCAAAAAAAGCCCCCCAACCCTGTTTGGTTTATGGTGTGCATTTAGTTACACTAAAAACCATTAACTGGGAGCCTAAAGGCCAGATCAAACATTAAAGTATCTATGACTTAGTCATATCCTTCCCCAAAGGTTTACAGCATGGGAAGCTAACACAGGAGCTTCAAAGCAGCTTCACATGTTTGTGCAATGATCAAAAGCCTAAGAAACATCTTATTTTGCAAACTCATTTATTCATCATGAGGCAGCGTAGTTAATATGGGAAAAACTAACCCTCGGGCCCCAATTCAGCACAATATATAAGCACATTGCTAAAAAAGTACATAGCCACTGCCCTGTACTTTTTACATATGTATTTATTACTTTAGGCACATGCATCAATAATGCTTCATTTTTGGGTTTAGATCTCTAAGAGACACGAGTGTTTTTCAGCTACTTACTGATAGATGGCAAAGCTCAGCCTGTTACTTCCCATAGGGTGAAACTGTGTCTTTCTGCTCAATACAGGAACAGCAAACATGAAGTATTATAAGTAATGCACAAAATATTTTTACATCTGACCACTGAAGTTGGCGGTTGGAAATTTGTCTGTGAACACTGGTAGGGGTTTGGCTGGGGAGAGAGAAATTTTATTGTGTTGCCATATCTTTTTAAAACATTGTCTTTATTTTCCAGTGCCTACATGTTTATTTTCCTTTGCTCTTAGCATCACACGAACTGCTTTCCAATATGTGACTTACTTTTCAAAAATGCTTAGTCAACACATTTTCCATTACATCAGTGAGAACTTGTGGTCTCTGAACTCTTCCATATTTATTTACTCTTCTTTAATCAAATTAATTAAAAACTGCTTTAGAGAGTACCTTTAGGTCCCCATTTTAAGAATGTTACTAATAGAAACATCTGTTGGATCTTTTTTCCAGCAGAATAAAACAATAACAACTTTCAGTGCTCTCCTTTGAAGAAGCATAGTCTCAACTCAAGTGATTCTTCCTTTATTACCAACACGGAGAACTCCTTATTTTGCATTTTCACAATAGTTTAAGATAAAAGACCAGTTAGACAAAATATTTTTTATAAAAGCAATTACTTTTTTTTTTCCCCCTGAGTTTATTCCCTATGATAAAAAAAGCCATTTGTTTTACTGTCATTGAAAATAAAACAGAAGAAAACCCTTCTCTACGAAATATTGAAACTCACACTGGACTTTTCTTGAATTTTCTATTTGTAAAAATAGCGATTTTAATAGAAAATTCTGATCAGATCAATATTCTAACATAATGCAATACAAACAGCTTTATTAAAAAGCTCTGCAATCACATAAAATTGCACTACAAGGGTAATGTTTTCTGCTTTAAGAAAAGGTTGTGTACTTTACACAACCATTCACATCACCTCCAATTTCAAACTAGATTTTTAGCAAAAAGTAATTTCATTTGTCATTTGGCAAGCTGATTTTACATGTGATATAACAAAACCCTATAATGATTATTTAAGGTGGCGTATTTGCACTTTATGTCACTTATTCATTGCATTCTTTTCATGCTCTTTCTTTAAAAAAAAATAATTGGTCCAATGGACATTATCTATTTGAAATCTTGACAGGTTTTAGTTTTGGTTGTTTTTTTTTTAATAAACTTAAATAGTTTCGGATTCTATACCTATACCTCTACATAATGTCTGTTTTGTAATTCTATAATAGGTTTATTTTTATCTCTAGTCATTACATTCTATCTTTAATCCTTGAAGGATTTTGTTGAGCTAAATAGATAAAGGCATATCCTATATTCCACTGTACATTAGGAAGTAAATCTATTCAGGACTATACAGAGAAGAAATGAAAATAAAAGATCCACAAGAGAGATATCAAGAAGTCACACGTTCTAAATAATATACGTTCTGGTCTGTTATTGGGAAGCTAGTGTCCGTCTAAAAATTGACATTTTTCCCCACACCAAGAAAGTAATGAGCTTAAATGCTAACTTGGGGAGAGGGGGAAGGAGTAGAAAGAGAGAAAAGATTTCCTGCAAAAAATGACTTTTTAATTTATACAGAATTGCAAACAAAGCCTTGCAATTGCAAAGTCATCATAACACACATGCACATCATTATATACATTTGTAATATGTATATAAGAAAATAGGTACACGCTATTAGTTTTTGTAAATGCATGCAGGTATTCATAAGCATCAAAGATCTTCCCTACAGAGTCGGGAACCTGACTGAGACTCTCTGGGTTAGGACTCGCATGTGGCAAGGTAGCAAGGTTGTCGCTTTTCCTGGTAGGAGCGTTCCCAGAGCTTGGCTCTGTGGCCATGGCCCTGGCCAACGCTGCAGACGGATACCGGCTCCCATCGGGCCACAGGGGCCGGGCTGCAACCCTCAAGTTATGGTGGAGCTGCCAATCATCACCTGCCTGGAGTGCAGGCTTCTGTCTACTTTATCTACAATCTCTTTGAGTATAAATGGATGTTTGCTGGGCTCTAAGACCACACAAATCACCTCAGGCGGAATAATAATTGTACTTGTAGCAGCAGCCAAGCTATTTCATGGACACGTTGGGTTGGCAGAAAACTGAATCAATTTATAAAAGAGTGTGCAGCACTAGATAAAGCCCAGGCCATGACAGCTTTATCTGATGGGTTCAGTTTGTTTTTTTTGAAGTGAGTTGCCCTGAGGCTTTTTTCCTGAGTTTTATCAAATAGTCACTCTATTTTAAGCAACAACAGAAGCTTAATAGGAAGAGGGAACTTGCTGAAAGGTCACCTGCAGCCAGGTATTATTATCTGAGCAAATGCAAACTTTGCATCGGGTAAATATCTCTACAAACTGACAATAAGCATTCATCTCCTATGAGCTGCTTCATCCCTGTGCTCACACTTAAAACACTGCTGAATTGTCTTAGCTATTTAAATACAATATTCATATAACCAGCACAGAATAAGAAGCTATATTGTAATCAAAAAGAGAGAATAAATGAGAGTAGAATTTAGTTCATTCAGTAAAGTTCTTTTGTAATGTAATATATTCTAAGATAATTTCCAGAACAGCAAATTAAACAGACACAGAAGTTCCTATACATCTTGGAAGTATTATGATCACACAAAATAATTACCACTAGACGCTAATTTCAGTTACTGCCAGCAAAACCATAATTAAACATTGGAGATGGTAGAAAAAGGAAATGAGAAAGGGAAGAAAATATCAGAAGTTTCAGAGACTGTTTTCTCCAGTTTTTCTTTTGCATGCAAAAGGTAAAAAGTTCAGAGTTAGAGCAAACACATTGCGCAATTAATTAATCTAACCACAGAAGCAGAGATGCTCAGTTCATTGAGCCAATCTTCAAATTACACGAGGAAAGCTTGCAAGACAAACCACTGCAAGAGCATTCAAATGCTCTTTCATTGCTGTTATTTTCAGTTACCTGTTTCAGTACAACAATAAATGTAGGTAAGGAAAGATACTACATAGCGATAGTATTACGGGGAAGATACATTTCAAGAAGACAGCCATGATTTTCCCCAAATGCCTTCACAGCACTGCTTGCTCTACTACTTGTACAAACAAGTCAATCAATAATTATAAGATACTCAAAGACGGTATGTTTACAAGCTTCAAGTTAGTAAACCCATCTCTTAAACTAGAAAAAAAAATTCCTAGCACACAACAAAAACACCCTGTAAATTAAAGCTGAAGAACCAAGGTTTTCAAACTGTAAGAACTGGGGCTTGCATATCAAATCTATATTCACGATCAACATGAAAAAGAACTTATATTAAGAGGTCACAAAAATTCTAAGTAACTACATGGGAATTTCTAAGTCTTAAGATTGAAGAAAAGTATTTAGGAAACTGGATATTTAGGGGTAGGCACCAAGAATTGCTACATTTATCACATTGTTCTTTACAAAGTTTGAGTTTCCAGTGGGTAAATATTAAAAATTAATAAGTTGTTTCTATTTAGTTCTGTTTAGAGTCCTAGGATCCCCAGACATCAGTCAGTGGCAAGTCCCTCTGACAGGTTTCATTACACACCTTTTTTTAAAACTGTGGTTTTGATGGAAGAGTCCAGATTCTTTTCTTTGTCCAGGTAGCATCCAGATCTCATCCACATGAGGACCATATCCCCAGTTAAGTGAGTTAATAAAACTCTTAATAGTGAGTATTGGTCCAGACCTTCCAAGAACACAGGGACCCTGCCACCTAGGTAGTCAATAAACACTTCAGCTTTCTATACCTTTCATCCAAAGATCTAAAAGCATTTCAAAGATGAAAGTGAGTTGTGCTTCCTACTCCTCCCAAACAGTATCACTGCATTTACAGGTAACAGAAAACAAGAAACAGAGCAGATGGAGAGCATGTAAGCAATGCTGGCAGAGCAGACAAAGTCCTGGTCTCCTTATTCTAAAGATGCAACCTCTATATCCCCAAATATCAGTAAACTTGAAATCAGAGCTTTGCAGTCCTCCAGGTATTCTTTCCTGTACTGAAGCATTTTGAGCTGTCCTGTCAGCAGACACACGCAAGCAACAGCAGAGCTCTCAGAAAGAGGCACTTTTGTCATTCAGAACACAACGAGCGTGGAATATTTTGTTTTGTTTACTTGATATCATTGTGCACTGGATTGTATTTTTTGCAAAGTGACAGATACATTTTATTTTATTCATATTCATACATTTATTTTCAGGCATCTTAGCAGAAATGCAAAGTATGAAGTTCAGGTCGATTACTACATTCAAGAACTTAAAGAGGATATGGGAGGGTTGGGTTTTTTCCTTTTTTTTTTTAATACACCATTTATTCAGGAGAATTTATTCAAATGTCCATTGAAACGCTTTATCTTTATAAATACAAAGCTCTCCTTACTGGGGGTGGGGTGGAGTTACTAATTAGTGGGAAACACAACAAACTCCCAAAAGTCAAGACCGAGTTTAGCAATATTTTTTATTTTTCCACAACAAATATATCAAATCCAATGAATTATTTAGGATATGCTTTTTTGGCCCTCACCCTAAACTTTCTTGCAGTTGCATATGTTGGTTATTCATTAGCTGTGAAACACGGCAGCACGTCTCCCTCTCCAAGACCTGCCAGCTACCTCCATCTGTCACCAAGTCCCTGAGCGGAAGGGAATCCGCTGCTGCCCTGCCTGAGCCCTGTGTTCAAACAATCCCCATTATAAGCTTATTCCTGCCGACGTACAAACACAATGTTACCGTATGTCCCAACACGAAATGGAAAAAGGCGAGAAGTGCCAGCACTCAAGGCATCCATGCACGCGTGTGTGCTTGTGAACCCAAAGTGCCATATGTGTGTGTGCTTTCACAAGGGCCTTCTGTCTCTGCCAGCTTGGAAAGGGACTTGGCTGTCTATGTTTATGTTTTGTGAGAGTCCTATATATAAGTGCTGTTGAATGCCATGCCTTGTCCGTGGCACTCTGTGCGCCTGGCCCTGTCAGCATCCGCTGTGTGTCTCTGGGCTACCTGCTCAGCTTTGCTACTGGTTGAACTGGCAAATGGGAAAGTGGCAGCTGCATGTCTCAGCTTGGGTAGGGACCCTGGGTCCTTGAACCGAGCTCCGTGCAGGAGGGAGTCCTGGACTGGAGCAGGCATCCATGCTCTTAACATCACTTAACATGAGCCACAAACATGGGCCAGTGATGGCCTTTGAGAAATTCTCTGTTCATTTACAGACTCAAAGGATTCAGTAGAAGTGCTGGTGCTGTAAAGCAAATATGCATTGTGAATGAGGTCATCACATCTGTTTTAAAACGTGCTTGATCCAACAATTGCCCAGATCTAACTCAGAAAGCTGACTGCGTTACGTATGCATCTAGATGACTAAGCAGCCCTGTTCATTTGCAGTAGAGCACTGGATTTTTTGATATGCCAGTGCACTAGAGTGGAAAACCTACAGTATCTTCAGCTACTGAATAATTAATTCTTTTACTGAATTAAATATGAAAATGGTACAGGTCATATAGAATTTCTTACACTATTTACTAACAGTCTCTTCAAAACCCATCACATTATTAACTTCATATCAACATCTGTTTTATTTACTCTCCATTTTAATATGCAGCACTCTCCAGTATTTTGTACGAATAGCCACATAAAAACATCAGACACTGTCAAGCGGGAAGTGAAGGTTTTGACAGCAGACTACTAGGGTGTTGTCAGCTTGGAGGCATCTTGGGATTGTGGGCTAGGCTTCTTAGCTCAATTTCCAAAAATGAAGGCTGTAAAATAGTTAATAAGTATATTTAAGAAGTAAAAGCTGGTTTCCTGGGGAAAAAATTGTTTAGGCACATGCACCTGTCCATACTTCTCAGCACTAACAATAGCTTCCCTCCTGCTGCTTGTATACTGAGGAAGAGGAAATAACATCACAACAACCCTCATCACAACCAAGAGAGCTAGAAAAATGTAGAATTAAAAATTTAAAAAAGGGGAAAAAGTATATATAGGTCTTAGGCTCCTATGCATATCCTCACTAGACACATACTGCAAAAATCACTTTCCCAGAATAATGAACTCTGACCTGCCCCTTTTCCCTAAGCTTTGCTATGGGAGCAGCTGCTCCATCCACACGTGCGGCAGCCTTGTCACTGTGGGAAGCCCTGCTTCCGTAAGCATCACAACATACTGTGAACAGAACTACCAGGACCCACAGGAAGTGGTTTGCTACAATGTAGCTCCCCACCTCCCATCCCCATTTACACCCTTTACCAATATTTGGAATTTTACAGGATAAATTCAGCACCACACCTCCCCACAGCTGCACCCACCCAGGACCACAGGGGAGTCTGCTGAAGAAGCTTTAGTTTTAGATTTAGATTTTCTGCTTGCCAGAAAATCTGGGAATATTTATGTGACTAGTGCCAAAACATAATAAAAATGCTGAGATTTGATAATACAAGATAGGCAGCTATAGCGATGCGATTGCCAAATTTAGGATTTGTACAATAGCACAGTTTCATTCGCGAGAAACCCTCATGCAACATTTGCATTGGGGCAAAGACATAAAACATCCAGGTAGAATCTGGCAGGAGGTGAAAAACACTTAGAGCTTAAAAACTCATCTCTTTATTGAAAGTTGAATGCTGTATCTTGAAGTTATGAACTTGTAATGTTCATTTCTGAACTTGCTGGATCTACTTATGGAAGAGTAAAATAAAGCAGATACAGATAACCACGTCCAAGGGAAAGAACAGAGTTTACCCACTGCTAAGATCCACAAAATAACACTGAATACCACAGCGCTATCCCTATCCCTGCTATAAACTGTCTACAAGCACTTCCTATTTTCTTCAATTCATCTACCCATACTTCAGCTGTGAGGTTCAAGCTTTTTGCCATGATGGACAACTGAAGAACTGTTATAATATAGCTGTTTATACAAATAACAAACACCAGAACAGCATGTTTTTGATGGAATTAATACTGTTTTTTCCTTATGATCAAAACCACTTTGTCATTAAAAACAAATAAAATCTATGAAAAACAAACCAGATTATATTCAAGTGTTCTTTAACAGGTGAACATCATACTTTAACAAAAAAAAAATAAATCCAACAAACCCTACTACAATTTTACAATTAATCTGAAAACAAAAATGTTAGCAATAAAACCGAGTCAATTCAGGCTCTCTCTGCTTCAAGCTGAGTATCCGCCAACTCATATAAAAAATTTGCATTTCAAAATGAAACATGAAATCCCTCTTTACCTGTTTGAAATTAAAAGAAATCCCAGTGGAGCTTGCAAAATATATGCCCATTGTTTAATGACTTTCTAATATTAGTGAAAGAACATCCAAGAACATTGCAGATAATTCTGGTCTAATCAGGTTAATGACGGAAGCCAAGGCCAGGACTACAGCAAGCTGTTCATTAGCATTTGATATTTCTGGCAAATAAACTCACTGCTGTTCATCCATTAAGTTCACATCCAACAAAGAGTAACAACTGCTCCTGACATTCAGTACAGAGTATTCTGCTCCCATACAGAATCCTGCTGCTGTAAAGAAGTCACCACTGGCTTGAAACAGGAAACCAAGCTTCTTCCAATGGCTTCTATTCAAGCAGTACAGTGGTAAAGCTGAACAGGGCAAAAACTGATCATAATTTCCTACTTTTTCTCAGTATGTCAGGAAGAATCTGGGGACATTTTATTCCTCATTGAGATGCAGAACAAGGAAAAATAAAAAGTATCACATATCATTAGGTTCTTAGCCTTTGTACTGAGGTCATGGTTCAGTGATCATGTTCTGAACATGATATTATTTTTCACAAGTACTGTTCAATCCACTGTGTGCAAGATTCCACATTTCTTTCTGCTGGCCTTGAAGTCCCAGTTTTATGTCTCTCTCGCAATCAGTATGCACTGGTGACCTAAATGGACATGATCAAACTTGCTGGCACTGATCACTGACCAACTTAGAAAGGCCCGAAAGAGCTGTTTTGCCCAGCTGGATTGTCAATTAAAGCCATCTCAGCAAACATGGTGTATATAAGCACTCAATTTCCAGCCATTCACCTAGAGAGTATAGGGAAATGAAAGATTTGCTGAGGGCAGGCTGAGACGTGCATAAAACCAATAGCTTGTTTGACCAGAAGGTATTTCCCTGTTCACAGGAGGAGTTCCTGCTCTGCAAGCCATCAGCCCTCATTACAGTTTGGAGTTGAAGGAACCTGAGGCATTTCACAGAGTCTTAACTCCCTCTACAGCCTCTAGAGTCTTGAATGACACCCATCACTGGCAGACCTGAGGAGCTGCTCAGGCAACTCCTTATTCCTCAGGCAGCGACGGACTCTTCCTCTTGCATGGGGAGACCAGTGTGGAGATAGAACTACTCTCAACTTCACCTGAGGACACCACTATGCCAGTGCCTGGAGATGCTCTCTGAAGGAATGCCTTTTCCTCATGGGAATTACTCCCCACTGCAGCAGTCATTCTACTGATCTTCCTCACATGTTTTTCTGCTATCCTGAAAAATATTCTGGAGGTAAGCATACACACAATGCAGGAATTCCATTAAAGGAAAGTTACTTAGGAGAATCTTAAATATTACTCAAGAGTCTGTTTATTTTTTTAGAAGAACCTGGATTCCTATGTTCAGCCCAGATGCAGACTGGACATAGAGTTCAGCTAAGCATGTCAAGCAAATACTTGAAGTTGTAGAAGTTAAAAAGGCTCAGGCAAAAGATGAAGACTTTCAGTTCATCTAGATCATTAGCAAAAACTACAAAAACATACAAAAGACAAAGACAACAGCCAGCCAACAGTAGATATGAAAAAGGAACTGTTCCTGCGGCAGGAAAGGAATCCATTTCCTCACAGTTGGTTTCTGAGCATTTCCTTTTGATCCTCCCCAAAGATACAGGATCTCTACCTGGAAGCCTCAATGTTCCTAAGGATGATCAGTGACCAGAGGGTGGGGTACAATATTCTCATTCTGTTAATCTACTCTATCTACAAAACAATGAAATGTTCCATCTATCTCTTGCCTTGCAAACTGGCTGACAATTATTAAACCCAAGCTAGTCTACCAAAGCAGGTGTTGAACTTTTTGCTTTTCAGTTTCAGAGTGATCCACATAAAGTCTGCACATGACACAGACTATGTCTACACTGTGCTGAGAAGCACCTTGCAGAGAGATCCATTAGGTTCTCCTAGAGAGCTACACTGAAACTGGTTTGGGATGCAAGCTAACAATGCCTCCAGCACCAAACGCTACCTTGCTGTCACTGCCATGTTCATTCCTTCTGGTGCCACTTTGTCCAGGAAAACAAAGCACAAGCAGAGCATATCTAATGGCTCAGAAATCAACAAAAATGAAAACGAGGTATCCTTATTATAATTTTGAAATTTTACTTTTCATAATTTTGGAGTTGTCAATACTTCATAAATACACTCCCTTTACACACTTTTTCCAGTGTTGCCACTGTATTCAATGGACACACAAAACTGAAATCTCTTTGACAGGAAGCAAACCAAAGAAGGGAAAGGCTAGGTTATATACTAGGTTATATATTTACTATATAGTAAATATACTTTGATAAGGTTTTATAGTCTATTTCTGCAATTGCACTATGTAATTTTAGCTAACTAAAAAGAACCTTCACTGTTCTTACTGACAGTTACCCATCTGTACAGTCTTATAGTTTCCTTTGAGGACTCTCGAATACTCTTTATTATACGCTTTAACTGGCTGCAAATATGGACACTCCAGGCTGCAATGATTGTGCAGGCAACACATCACAGGCGTGTGACACATGCAGGTGAAAACGTGGTAGTGAGGGCTGACCTGACAGTTGAATACATTTAGAACACTCATTATGGATTGTTACATATTTTAATAAGGGGTGGACTGTGATCTAATTAACAAGCTGAATGAAACTTAACTGAAACTAAACTCTTATAGATGCCACTAAAAAAGAAAAAAAAAAAAGAAAAAAGGAACAGTCAGCAGTGCACAACGCTGACCAAGAATCTAAGAGAATATAAAACACCATAGCAGCTCTTAATATCTTCATGACAGCCGGAAAAATATTAGGAAGTGTTTCATAGGTACTTATACCATGCTTAGATATACTGCAAAGGTCAGCCAACAGTTACAGCTCCAGCTCTCAGACAGGTAACAGCAACCTCCAGGTTGCTCTAAATTCAACAACCTGGCTTTCATCCTCAGGGAGATATGGTCTAGCCATCTCCTGTTTTCACTCCAAAATGATCTACTTCAGCAAATTGCTGAAGGGAAGATATAAAAAAAAAATTACCAATCCAGAAGAGCCCATCAAGAGGTCTTTTATGTGTAAACATTTCCTGATTTGGAGACAAATGATAAATAATTTGTCTCACTATGTTTTTAATTACTCAGTTTAGACAAGCTTAGCTGTGATTTATTTCAGCTGAGGTGAGCAAGACTACCAACAGTACACATTTCTCCTACTGAGAGACGTCTATATTCCCCTTGTCTTCTCTACAAACACAATGGAGAGAAATTTTTTTCTGCTCAAGATATTCCTAGCTTGCAACCACCAAGCTTATCATCCCCCAATGGCTTCTTCTAACCGAGTCCCAGCAGGTTTCTAAAACCCCGGAGGCCTAAGATCTCAGTCCCTGTGGGGGTCTGTTTCCAACATTTCCAGGTTTGCCATCACATCTGCACTTTGACGAAGGAGGTGCCTCAGCATCTGAAGATGAGAAACTGCCTTTAGCTCTGCAAGACTGCTGTGCTTACCTGTGCCAAACCATTAACGGTGCAGGTGGAAAAGGAGCTGCACAGAAAGCGAAGTATAGCAAGGCAGAAAGCAGAAAGTGATGGAGCTGGTGATGAAGTCAGGTGAGAGTAGCAAGGCACTAGATCATGAGCCACTGCCATTTTAGAACAAGAGGAAGGACTGTATTGTAGATTAACTGGTAGCAGTAAATAAGGTAGAAAAAGCAGATGGAAGTAGCAACATACTTTGGTACATTATAAGACATTCATTACAAGACCGCCTGCAGCAGAGGCTGAAACCTCATTACTCATATGTACTGCTCAGCACCAAATGTGTGATATTTACAGTTATGATTAGTTTATAGGCTAGCTGAAGCTTGGACGAATGCCTGTTTTTGTTCTTTCAAAAGCACTTGAGCCATCTTCTGGGTAAACAGATAGGACCGAAATAAAATGTAAAATGTAGAGTGGCTAAGAAGTAGCCCGAATAGCAAAGCCAGCAAGAATGGGACCTAGAGACAGAAAAATAAGAAGAGATGAAAGCAGACTGATGACAAACACTGCAGATGTATGGCACACATTCACATCCAGTAGGGCAGTTAATGAAATATCCTATACAAATGAAACAGCCTTTCAAAAGCAAAACTTACTGCCTGATAATCTGTTGAATCATCCCTCCTCCAGTTTGCTAGAGGTTTAAGCAACAGTACTGCAGCCTACACAGATAGTAAGTTTCTTCTCTTACTGGGGATATTATGCATTAGCCATAAAGAAAAAGGGAAACAGCAGGCCACATTGAGCCCTAATTAGAATTTTAGTATTACAGAAAAAAAAAAACAATAATATTTTAAATAAAGTGTTCTTAATGTAGCTGGAAGCACTTGTTCAGTGAAGGCTGGTTTTGGATCAGAGCAGAATCCGTGTTGCTAACATCATTTTAGGATGCTTCTCACACCAAACAATAAATACATGAGCTGGCTGAGGCTTCCTCAGTTGCAATGGCAAAAAAAATCAAGGTTGTAACTGTGGCAAGGAGCATGTGCTACGGAAGGGGAGATGGAAAGTTAGCCAAGTAGAGTAGAAGGACCAAAAGTGGTCAGCTGGCTCCTCATGGGAGGAGTGAGACAAACCTAAAAAGAGCAGAGTGATGAGTTCTGAGCAGGATGAATACTGGTCTCTTCCTCTCTCCCCTTCCCTGCTAATCCCAGCTTGTCTCCTATTTTGGGATCTCTTGACTACCTAGGAGACAAACTTGCATTTCAAAACTGCTAAATTAGGCCCCCTGCTTACTTCTTTTCTTCAGCCCTCTCTACTCATCCATACCCTGCTGTGCAAGAAGAAACCAAGTGGACAGCCAGTCCCTACCTTAACAATGCAAAAAGAAGATACACCAAAAAAAAAGAGGCAGGGATTAGCAGTTGAAGAAGATGTCAAAGAAGGGCTTTCCATTCGTCCTTCAAAGGAAGCAGAAACAGATTGTTGCTGCTGGAAGAACCTGATCCTTGTAGCACAGTTAGTCATTCTTTTTACCGCTGATTTAGTGGGTTGAAGCAACTCACTGCGAGACCCCATTAGTGCCAGAGCTGGCATTGTTGAGTGGGACCATATTAAAATCAAGAATGAGCCTAACTCCCCATCTCAGCAGGAATGGATCAGCTCACAGTGGATCAAATGCTGTCTAGCTGCACCTTGAATTTCCCTGTCATTGCATGGTTCTCTCCACAGTTGGTAAAAATACAAATCTGATCATAGAAGGTTAATACTCCTCGAGTGAGAGCTATCTGTGCTGTTTGCACTTTCTGATTCAGTGCATTCAGCTCTTTGACTGACCACTTTTAGGAGCAATTGTCCATATGATTATTAACTAGAACTTCCCCCAGGTCTCAGTGAGGAGTTAATTAGTTTCTGTCTAAAAAATTAGCGTCATGCTGTGTTAGGATCTTACCAACCCAACGCAGAGCCCACTGCCTCATGTGAGAGCAGGCATTGCTTCAGCTGGTTTTGAAAAAAAGATATTCTCTGAATGACTCCAGGTTATCTGAGTTCGTAATTTATTTTTCCAGATTTATAGCTGACCTATGCTTTGTTTTTTTATCAGTATGCAGCAAAAAAAATGATAGGTTTTTACTTTCTTTCTCTTCTTGTATTTTCCTTGGAATACTTCATAAGCAAATCTAGTATAGTGTTCAGAAAGTCAACTGATGTATGAAGACCTTAACAATCTGAGGAACAGCAAATTGCTTGGAGACCAGGGAGGAAAAAAATAAAAGAAAGGAAAATTACTTGGGAAGAGATGAGCACTGAGGAAAATATATAATTCACAGGAGTCTACATCAAACAACTTTAACACGTATGCACATTTATGTTACTTCCCACAGAAAAACTCCAAAGAGCTTTTCCACAGCTCTGCTAATGAGGGCAGGCTTTTCTACAGGTGAATACTTGTTTAAGAGTTAGGGACTTTTAAACAATTATCTACCCTATTAAAACACATGCTTCTTGCAATCCTGGCAGCCTTTAAGAGAGCCATTTAAAAGTTTATGTTATCTGTTTAGGTTGGACTTGGTTTATTTGTATCAGATATATTCTGGATTTAGTTTTTCTTCCTTAACAGTGAAGATAAAAGAGGTCTGCTTGATACAGTAAAAGAACAATTAATCAAAAATGTTAGAGCAAAAGTAAATCAGTGTTTTCTGGGTGTACAACAACAAAAGGACAGCCACAACTGACAAAATGAGATGCTGAAAACAAAATTCGACTGCAAAGTCTACTACAGGAAACTACTGCAGACAAAACTTAGGAAGATTCAAGTCTATCACAAATGTCTATGTGGGTAGCAGACTTTCCTAGAATTGCTAAAGTTAATGACAAGCTATATATTTTGGAAGGAAGACTGAAACTTGCTTAAACCTGGAAGTACAATCTCTACCCAGATCAGGATTAGATACGTGTGAGTATGTGCCACAGTATGTCTGCCTGCTATAGGCCCTGCTAGAGAATCTGGTTTTGGCCATTTCTTTTGGTTGAGGACAAATCTTTACG
>WKFP01014930.1:81026-156327 GCA_011057875.1 Pterocles orientalis | reverse complement strand
TAAACAACAATTGGTACATGCTTATTTTTACCAGGAAGCAATTTATAAACTCAGCTAGATGCGATTCATGCCATATATTTCTTATTTTATTCATTGAACTCAATGGGTTTGAACTGCTCAAATGCCTCAAGCAGGATTTTACCCTGAAACTCTTCAGGAGTTTCTGACAGACATTAATGCAACTAAAATGGTTATATTTTCCCTATATTATATGGTTGCTGTATTGAATCTCTCAGTTTTCAGAAATAAAGGAACAACAAAAAAACCAAAATGAAACATACTGCAGTAAGTAAGGTATGACACCTCTGTAGAAAACACTGTTCCCAGTATTGAGCCTGGCCTTTGCACAGAACAGCATTGTCTCCGCAATATCTAGAGTTACTCATTTTGGTTCAGCGTATTCAGTTTAAATCTCAGAATAATTACCCAAGCAAGTTAGATCAGTGAATCCATTATCTCTAAAGATAAAAAGATGGGGCTTCAGAAGAAGAATTTGTTTAAGCCTGTATATGGAGTCACTGAGTGTCACTGACTCAGCCCTGAAGAATGAGAGAAACACTGAGGTTTGCCACTTTGCCTCTTCTGCTTTAAACTTCAAAATTCTAATTTTCCCTTGGCAAGTATTGGTGTGCCTGAATTGTCCCTGCATTTGTGAATGTACTGATTAAACAATTACACTGCTTTCATGGCTCAGAATAATGACGCATCTCAAGTGCGGTAAATATTTGCACTGCGTCAAAAATTTCTGTCTCTTTAGCCTCTGCTTCTTGCATTCTCCTCTTCTGGTTTTCTTTACACACCGAGTTTCAGGCACTGCAAAGTCCAGCAGATCAAATTGTTTGACTTTAAAATTTTATTTATTTTATTTTTTTTATCCTGAAATTCATCTCTAAATAAAGTATCTCAGGTTCTATGTCTTCTTTAAAGACGGATAACAAAACCATGTCTTAGCCCTTGTGATCTAAAAGATGCACCTAAAAATGCATACCTTACGTATCAAAAACAAAAAAACCACCACCACCACAAACAGAAAACAATAGAAAAGGCAACTAACCCAAAACCTAATCTTGCTGGTTTTAGTACAGTCTAATTAGTATTTCAAAACCTTGGTCTTGAGCAACTTGAACAACACAGGCTGTAATAATGTGAAAGCCAACCTGATCTTGACACTAATTATTTATTTCCCAAAACCTCTGTTTTGGTCATTCCGAGTAGACGTTTATGAGAAAAATAAAGATAACTGAATATCTTCTGGCACCAATCTACATCAAACTATGCTACCTGTGTAGCTCTCTTCCATCCCAGTTCACTAGCCAACAACACCTCTCACTGTGGACACAGATTTTAAAAGGAGTTTTGAAATTTCTTACACAGAGCTTTTCTTTACCTATTGGTTATTTAAAACAAAAATCATTACACTACCATAATTAGAAGGAAGTATAGTTTGATTGACACTACAACCAAGTTGTCTTTTTTGAGCCAGACTAAAGTAAGTAGGCCAGAGCAATACTTCACTGATATCTTAACTTTCCACTGTTACAGAAAACCTGACAATTTGCAGGCTTTGAAGGAAAAAGACCCCACCACTCTACTGAAAGTCAAGTATTTCATTAATCTTTACTCATAATCATTATGATTGCTGAAATTATCATAATGCAAGAATACTACAGAATTATTAAGTACGTTTTGTATTACTCTAGTCCCCAGACACATTTATAAGCGATCTACAAGCTTATAACAAAAATGAATCCTTACTTCCACAAATTTTACAGTCCTGGTTTAACGTTAGTGGATTAGTGAATACAGAGTCAGCTGCTATCTTATGCTCTAGGACTAGGGAGGAAACCATCCAGATTAGCTTAAAACAATGGTCTCATTTTACTGGCAGTCTAATGTTTGCCAAATATTTCTGAGGGCAGACGGGAGGTTAAAGAATGGTTTGCTGAACTTCTTGGAGAGTGCCTCCCAGGTATGTAGTCCCAGTGAGACAAAGCCGAAAAGCACTTACGGAGTTTTCAGTCAAACAGGCAAAGAAGGGATGGTCAGACTCAATAATAAAATTCTCTGATGTGAACAAATGAGGATAAGTTAGGCAGGGTAAGGGCCTTGAAAGTGAGGGCAAACGCTTCATCTTTGATGAAAAGGAAAAATTAGTGGAGAGATGCAAAACCTGAATGATGAACTAGAAAAATTATTCTGTCTGCAACCTTCTGTACAGATGTGCAGGGAGCAAGATCACATTTCTACATGGAAGAGAAAAAGAATATGCAATAACAAAGACGTGACCTGATGAGTTCAGACAGCAATTGCAGTGTGTGAACTGAGTGAAAAGGTACTGACTTGGAGCTGCAGGGCAGAATAAGACAGCATAATCAAGACATAGAGGGGATGCGAGGATCTGCAGAAAGACCTAAAGACAATGGCTGCGGTTTTTTGAACTACAAAGACTGAGAATCCTGCTTTAAACTGAATGAGTCTTAAAAAAAAAAACCAACAAAAAAACCCCACAACATATTAAGGAGGAAACTGAAACAGGGTAGTAGAATATAAAACAGATATCGAATGGGATTGTTTGGTTCTGTCTTGGCATTGACAATGCTGACTTGACTTTCATTCATATATTCATTCATAAGCATTTGAAGTTTCAGTCATTTATGAGTACAACAAGAAACCCCTCTCTTCCGCGAAAAAGATTCAATAATATTTAATATAATCATAAATTACTTTTAAATCAACAAATTTTATTTAGCGTATGCTGATAACTCGCTGCTTTTTTTAAATACATATAGTTATGCTAAGACAGGACCATGTTTTTTAATTATTTTGCCAGTGTGATTTGATGTAATCCAATCCAGGTATATAAAGAGAATTGTGAATAACACAGAAAAGTGCTAAAACAGAACTCTTCTGAAAAGGCATTTGGTGTGATGGTGAAACTTCAGGAAACTGAATCAGAAATATGAAGCAGGAAACAGAAATCTAAAACAGTGTTACAAATCCCTGTGGGACAGCCATTCATAGACGTAAAGTATTCCCACCACAAATCTTGGTATTCATGTATTGCATAAAACTAAGTGTTCTTCTGGGAACAAATGGGGGGGGGGAAGTCTTAGGTTTCCCTAAAACATTAGAGCATTATTCTTTATTCTCATGTAGTTGAAATACTCAGAGCATTCCTATTTCGTACCTCTATTTTTAGGAATACTACCATCAGGCCTTACTACGCACATTTAGTTGCAATTTGGCATGCAAGACATAAGCCCAGAAGTGAAATGATTTTAGTCAATTGAAGGGGAGAACGTAATCAGTCAGATTCTTTTTCTAATTAAAAACTGCAAAAAAATAATTAATTCCAAATGCTTTCTTGCACAAAAGAGCTCCAAATCAGATATGGATTTAGGATGCATAATTCAAGCTTGAATACAGGGTTGAAATCCTCTCCAGAAAATTCCAGGGTATTTGCATCCAGATTTCGGGCTGAGAACAGTTTCTGTTCAGTCATTTAAAAATACGTAAAACAAGATGGTTATACATACTACAAATACATCTTGAGCCCTTTAGGGAATTTGAAACTACAGTACAAGTAAGACACTCAGGGGCCTGGTTTGGATTTGAAAGACCCACAAAACTATGAACATATCAATGTATAATTACTTCATCCATGTAACAGAAATATGGACTGTAAGTGTAAGCAGTGCTTTGAGCAGTAAAACAATTTAGTCAAATGCTTCGTGATGTTTTTCACTAGGAAGTTTTCCTTTGTCTAATTTAAATTTTCCTTACTGTATTTTAAGATCATGTTTGCTTATTTTACCCATCCTAGAAAGTGAATATAAATTCCCTACCTCTTTATATACTGAAAAACATTTTCACATCATCCCCTTGATGCTAAACATTCCCATTTCCTTTTTTCCTTTTCTTCCTGAAGGTTATGCTGATTTCCTTTTCAGTTTGTCCAGACAATTTATATTTCCCTGCAGTGCAGTGCCTGGAACTGGACACAAAGGGCAGTCCTTCACAATACTAAGTACATCAGGGAATGATTTCATTAATTTTGCAGGCTGCAAAGTATATCATGGGTCCGGGCACTGAATATATAACATTGTGATATATTGTGTGGATAATTTATTCTCTTGTGAAAATGTGATATTTGTCACTCATTATGTGCCATTTCCTGTAATCACCAGGTCCTTTTCTGAAGTATTTCCAATTTTACCTCATTTTGTGAATGAGCTGCTTATTCTTATCAAAATGTAGTGGGTTGTTTTCCAATGAGGACAAGTGCAATATATTTTAAAGCAAGATCTTGAATTTGTCATTTTGAATTCTTCTACTGATTTTTGGCATATTCTCAGTTCCTTTCCTATTGCTGTCATCTACAATTTTAATAGGCATTAATAAAAACATTGAATATCACCAAAATTCAGAGCAGAACATTTTAGAGCCCTGTCAAAGCAGAAGGATGAACTGAGCAATGAATAAGTGAAAAATTTAAAACATTGCCTCACCCACTTGAGAGCTAGACCCTGTACCCCAAGGTTAGGAGGATGCTGCAAGAGTGCTAGGATGAAAGTCAAGCTAGAATCCTTCTGCTGTTACTTTATCCCATGTATCTGCTACACCATCAGACAAAATTAGACTAGTTGTTCATGATGCAGCCTTTACAGGTCTATGCTGGCTGTTACTCATCTCTGTTGTTTTCTGAACAGTTTAAAAACAGACTGATACTTCCAGTATTTTTACTGAAATTGCAGCTAAGCTACCTAGCCTATATTTTCCCTCTCTCCCCACTTTTTTTTTTTAATTTTAAACTGACAAATCTTTCCTAACCTTCCCATGTATAACCTATGTTCTATACTTTCTCAAAGATTTGGTGTTCATCTACAAAGTTTAATTGGTCCACTGATTAAAAAAAACCAACAAAACCAAACAACAAACAAAACCAAATAAAAACACTGACTATTTTGTGGAGATTCTGTGTGAGTGTTGTTTCAGGATTAGCTTGTTCTTCTGAATCTGCTCATAGCAATGGATTATGACCTCTTAAACCAATTTCCTTTCACCTTATTGTTAGTGAAAAAGTGACTTTACCAGCACAAAGTCAGAGGTACTGCAATAACTAAATCAGGAGTAGTGCTTCTGTCGTCATTTGGTTTTACTTTACTTAAGAGAATGGTGGATGTGAGCAGATGAGTGTGAGGATGCTCTCCCAGAAATTTCCTGGTTCTCTGTTCATGAAGAAAGCAGGACATTGTTTACTATCACTTGCTCTGTGGCAGATTTTGAATGTTCCTACAGAAGTGCTTGGTGCTGTAATATCGTACACTTGAGGCAAGATACAGCAGACATTCTTTGTAGGTTTTTTTGTTTTGTTTTAAAAGATGACAGTTGATACCAGTTTGTTTTAACAAAATTATAGTCTGACACATTCTTTACAAGACTTTCAACTGATGTTTCCTTTCTTCCAATCTTTCTACCTGAAGTTTCAACTATAGTTTCTGGAGATGCCTACAAGGCCTCCATAAGTAGGTGGGCTAAGGCTTTTATTTTCATTACTCCAGTACTTTTAGAGGTCACCATTTCAGAGCTAGGTAGGAGCTGTCACTTGACGATCTGTCCATGTGGCAATGTTTCTGCATAACTAAAGCAATTCTCAGAGCTCTGCTTCTTAGGCAGACAAAACTATCCTGGCCATGAATTAGCATTCCTCAGCAAGACAAAGTAAAAACCAGAAGTCAACACACTGGCTCATCCTTCTCATGATGAGCGGCATCCTCCAATTGCTTTACTACTTCATTCCACACTGGATTGGGTGGTATCGTATTGGCAATATTTCCTTAGATGATACAGAATCTGTATGAAGAATATTGACTCAAAATATGACCTAGCAATGCTTGAAAGAAGCAGTAACTAAAAGCCCAGTTTGTTATTCACCCTGTTACCTCAGAGATGGTAGCACTGAGAAGGTGCTACTCTATGAAGCCTATTAATTAAATAACGAACTAGATACAGTTCTCCAGCAAGATTCAAATCTGACAGTCCAGGAGTACGAGGAAGACTGAATGGAAAGCATTCAATGTTGAATGTCCAAATACTGAATATTCGAATTCTGAATGAAGTCCAGCAAAGGGATCAGCAAATGCCCAGTTACTGTTTGAATCACAGCCTTTGGAAGTGCCTGCTGAGGTTAAGGAATCTCTTTGTTTTGAACACTCAGCTGCATAAGGAATACATACAGGATCTTTCCAATACAGTCCTGAACAACGGTGTTCCAGGAGAATGTGCACCTCCCCAGAAAATTATACCTAAAACAAGTGCTAGGGAAGAGGAGCAGCTAGAGACCCACTTCTGAATTAGTGTGATATGTTTGAGTGTGGAGTTTTGCAAAGCAAAAATTTATCTGATGCTTTGCCTTTAAAGCTATTTAGAGTTTGAAGGATTAAGGAGCTTGTGACTAGGGAAGTGTATCATCTTGATAGAATAAATTGTTTTCTCACTGTTGAAAATGAATTGTAGGGTTATCACAGACTGAGAAATTTGATCATTTGAGATCAGGGAGAAGGATATGGCTTTAGTTAGCTTTCAATTAAATCATACATTCATACATTAAGTAAATTCGGCACTTTGTTAACTTAAAAAAAAAAAAATAATCAAAAACAAACGAACCTCCAGGGCTTTCTTAAAGCTCTGATATACTGAGGTAGAGGATTTTATTCTATTTTCACATGCAGAAGACTCGGGCACATTTTCCATTTGCTCAAGATTTTACAGATAAATAATATAACATCCCTGACAGGTTATAATTAATTTCTGTTGAAGGTATATACATGCTATGAGGTGATAACACTGTAGTGACTGAAGTAAAAGGCAAAATGCCTTTTAAACAGATCTGGAACAATATCAGCATAAGATTTTTTCCAGTTGAGGCAACAATCCTATAGATTTGAAACTCAGATTTTATTTTTTTATATTTTAAGTTTTTTGTTCCATAGCCCTTTGTGCCTCCTCAGAAGGTTCCTTTCAGGTTTGTGTGCCAACTGAACCTTTAAAAGATGGGATGAATTCATAGGCCTAATCCAGAATTCTCAAATTAAACAGAATTTCCCCAGTGGGCCTTCAGTCAAATTCTGCAGATCTAGAATAGAAAAGTTAGTTGGAATAAAATTATCAAGCTTATGTAGCACGTTGCTTGCTGTCTTCAGAAAATAGTGGCTGTCCCCTGATGTGTTCCAAGGAGTTGGAAGAGATTCTTCACTTCTGAAGTACTGCCATAAGTCTTTTTGAAGTGGAACCTCAGCAGCTCGTGTGAACATGATGAGAGCTCTGGCCCTCCCTTTGTTTGATCCTTCTCAGCTATGTTCTTACATTCTTGGAAAGGAGAAACTTATTAGAAGAACATATTCATTCACCACATGGAATAATGCAAAGTGAGGGTTTTTTTTTTCCTTTTTGTGTGTATGTCCATCCCCCTTCACCCTTGTTCTTTCTGCAAAGGGGGACATTATTTAGTTCTGTAACTGAAAATCAATTTGGTAATAAGCATATTTAATATGTTGGCTGATTATACTGTAGTTGTTTTGTGAAGAATTCTGTTCTTTTGCTCAGTCTTCTCTTTTTTCCTCTCTCATCCATGAAGTATATTTCTGAATTATGCATGTAAACATAATTAAAAGTAACAATTGGTGAATTTTACTCCAGTGAGATTACTCTGTCTTTCAACGTCTTGCACAACCATAACTGTACCAAGTTTATGCAAGGGGCAAAGGTTCTCTCATAAAATCGTAACGACTCTAAATTTTCTTAGTATGCCAAGAGCACTGTATGTAGGAGACTAGTTTTCTTATCTGATTCTTGCTTGTTTGTAAGTAATTAACAGACTATCTTCTGAAGTGCAGAAATATTGATCAGGTATATAATTAAGTCAGGAAACACTGACAAAAACAACATTGGGTTGAGAAGTCTATACTGAAATACAGTCTCAGAAACAATCCAAGACATCAAAACACAGTGTTTGATGGTATGATACAAGTGGATCTGTATTGACCAGATCCAAATAAACCCCAAGTCACCTTAAATCAATGCAGAAATGGCAAACTCTCAGAATTCAATGACTAAGTGACGTTTTGTTTCATCATTGCATTAGTCTAGCACTTCACTACCTGTGCTTTTTTGCTTTGATTCAAGCTTGACTTTCATCATTCTAGGTTTGACTCATAAGACCTTAAATAGAAATACAGACTCTCTGCAGCACCCCACAATATACATACATTCTTCACAGTATACTGCCATTGCTCTGATCAATAGTGATTCAATAGTGAAAATGAAAATAAAATGCTATTCATTAGAAGTCTAGATCATACTTCCTTCCCTAGTTCCTCTATGGTCTTAATAGTATCAGAATGTGTCACAGATTTGTCTTCCTCAGCCAGTTCCACTTTCTATTAAGATTCTGCTTTAAGAGATGGTTTAAGAATTCACAGAAGCATAGGAGAAGAGTAATAGTGTGAATTAGGAGTGTAAATGTACAGCTAGAATATATCAGATAGTTGCATGCTACGTTGTAAGCAGTCTATTGACTCCAGCTAAAAAGAAATTACTCAAATTGACTGAACATTTCTGAAAATGTCTTAATTTATTAATCTTTTGAAAGATTTTTTACAGAAAAGCTTAGTATAAATTTTGGAAGAAGATCAATTCAGAAGAGTCCCAGAGTGAAAGTCTCTGATGAAATATTTGTTTATTCTATTATGTTTACTTTACCAGATAACAGCTCTTATTTTATTAGATATGCTTCCCTTTTTTTTTTTAAATTCCATTATTTCCTGCTTTTCACATCCATTTTGTGCCACTGATATCCACTAGAAGCACTCAACAGTAAGAATAAAAGACAAGTAACTTTGAGTCTGAATCTTCCTTAATCCTTTCACCACTGCCTACTTGGGTTACTTGTTTTTTTCCTTCCAATGCAGTGTTGATACCAGATTTACACTTCCTCACTTTCAGTCTTCTGCTACACCTAGCACCATACTTGTGTCATTGTGCTTTCCTTCTAAAAATTCCCAATCTAGAAACGCTTAACAAAGGAAGAAAGCCTGTCTTTCTATCTCTCCCTTCAGTTTCAGCACAGGTGGTTTTATAGTGCTTCAGTGCCTTTTATATAAAAAAGGTACTAAACAAAAAATGAAAATGGTATTATGTGATTTGAAGGTAACTGGAAAACTCAATCTAAAGGGAAGACAATTACTTGTAAATGATCTTTATATAAACATACGCACACACATACACACATATAAAAATAATCTAGAATTAACAATTTATACCATCTCTACATTAAGGAGAATTCTATATGAGTATGCTTCAGGAGCATTAACTACTGTTTTACAGACCAAACAGAAAGGCAAGGAAAGAAGGCAGAAGAGAGACTATTGCATATCTGGGTTTGAGAGTTTTGGCTGGTTTGTTTTGTACAGGCAACGCTAGAGCATGAAGAATTCTGGGCATCATAAATTCTTGACTAGGAATGAAAATGGTTTGCAATCCCCCCTTTCATGGTCTGAAAAACCATGAGAGACTTTAGACTGCGTGGCCTCACCAGCTTGCCATCTGTCTCCCCCTCTGCTTAGCCCTACTTCTTTCTTTCTACAAAAAATAGGATTTTTTTAAAAAACTGAAGTGTAGAGAACTTCCATCTCACTGATGGCTTCCTGTTGTGATTAAGGAGTGGTAATACACTATCAGAAAATTTTCTGAAAATGCAGCACTATTCTGTCATAAACTGCCAGCAGGAAGCTATCACTCACAGACATGCATTGTAAGGTTCATTTTAAATAATTTAAATCTGTTAATGACACACAAAGCTAATATAAGAAGGAAGAGATCAGGTACTACTTAAAGCTTTCATATCATTGAATGATTGCATTGAGTTGGGAATCATGAAATCTTGGGAAAGAGAAGGCAAGATCCTTTAAAACCAGAGGTTTTTACATTAGCAGAGGATACAGTTCATAGAGCACTTCTTTGAATATCACATGGCTAATATGACCCCCACATTTTTAAGGTTACACTTGAAACAGAACGTTCATACCAATAGTATGTCCCTCCACAGTTTATATTTCTGTTTCTAAGAGGAATATGACATTTTCAATGGTAGTGCACGTGAGGCTTTCCATCAAATGTCTTGTGTGTTTCTCCAATCTATCAAGTTCCATTCTTGAATAGCATACCAAATCTATAAGTTACATGCCACTGAATGTTATTAGATATTTAATTAATTTCCATTAACTGTTTTTATTTCTACTAAATAGAGCATTAATTGATGACAGTAACAATAAGTGTTTAGCAGAGTGCTAGCGTAACCCACCAGTACAGGAATTAACAAATATTTTGGTAGAAATGCAGACCTTCAGTGGGTAGTGCTACAGCAGGTATTAACCAGATCTTTCAAACTTTCAGCTTAGAAAGAGCTCTGGACACAGTCGCTACAGTAAATACCTCCCTTCTATTTTCTGTTTTTTTAATTTATATCTCAATTTAAAAGCAGAATATCAAACTCATGAGAGAGATTTTTTTCAAAGATGGACGCATGAGCTTCAAAAGCCCTGTAGTTCAAAGCCAGTAAATGCTATGGAGATCTTTCACAACCTAGATGAACCTTCTGAGGTCCATCTAACACAGAGAAATCCACTACTAACACTGTAGTATTATGAAACATAATTATTAAGAAAGCTAAGGTAAGGTCACAGTAAGAAAGACCTCTAATAATTATTTTCTATCTATCCGTGTGATTTGAGTAGACTGCTTTGAGTCCATAAGGAATTATGAGTGACAACTGAGAAAACAATACAAACATTATACATTCTGGATCTATGATTTACAAAATATATCCATCAGGAAAAAAAATAATCCTTTGAAATCTCCAAATACTCCTTAAAGCATCACTTTGAGAACTCCAAAATTAATGAAATGGCTTGGGCACAAGACACATTACCAAGGTGTCTGGGGCAGAATAATAATCTACAATACTAGTATCCTGTTACCCAAAACATTGAAAAAAGAAATGAAACAGGCTGTTCTAAATAAGTTTAAGAAATTCTATGAAGAGTAGCATTTAATAAAAGTTGAAAAGAAGTATTAAGTAGTATTCATTATAATTAAGAAACTTTATAATTGATTATTTTTAAAAAGCAAAACTTTTGTACAACCTACAAATGAAAACATACAGTAAAGCTAGTTTAACATTAATTTTTTTGAAAGTTATTTTCCATTTTCCTCCCCAGCTTTCTCTAAACACAAAACTTCAGAGAATTCTTTAATTTCTCCCCTTTGCTACACATCAAATTACGCATCCTAAGTACTTGTCCTACTCTAAGGAAATAAATATTTTTTTCAGCCTGCTACTTCACCAGAAGGCTGAGGAAACTGTGTGTCTTCTAATACACAGAAAGTCAGCAAACCTTGATTTTTTCAGATGAGAAGGGAATATCTTCTCAGCACTCTCTAACATGACTTAATGCTCTACCGACTAAGTGTGAGTAGAAGAAGAGAGGGAGTGGAAGTTTCTCAGACAGAAAGGATACAAGAGTCATTTAGGGCTCTATAACTCATGATGGTTCTATAACTCCAAGTTCCAATAAATTAGATTCCTTATTAAGTTTTCTAGGTCTCACAAACTAACAATTTTATGCCTTGATCATCACGAAACCTGATCATCCAACAGCTTGCAGTGTGTTCATTCCTCCAAAACCTTACTTGGACTCACAATTTATTGATGGGGACTGAAGCACAGGTGTAGCAAATTATGTGCTCAGCTTTGTGGCAGAACAAAGATCTGAGCACAGGTTTCTCAAGCCTTAAACTTTATCTAATCCTAACTAGCTCTAAGAAAAAAAAGCAGATTTCTCCCACCTCAAAATCTTAAGATTTTAGAAGACATTACTTCTGATACAAATAATGCAAAACTTTCCTTTTCAAAAAAAAAAAAAAAAAAGGAATGAAAGTATACTACATTTGCTACTACTGTGTTAACAACTATCCCTGCACAGCTGGAGGGCACTCAGATCAGACAACATTTTTAGGGCTACTCTCAACAGAAGAGACTCTTGTCTCATTCTAGAGAGAGTCACAAGACACAGACCTATTCACTCTCCTCTACAAGACAGAAGTGTACAGCTCCTGATATCAGCCCTGAGGGAGCCAACATGAAGGCATCTTCTGTGGGTATCTGTGAAATCATGTTTCAACAGCATGAGTGTGTACACAAAGTGCACCCAAAACAGGCAAGAATGAAGCCAGTACATGAAATTTTAAAAAACAAACACACACCCCTCAAAACACCCCACATCCTCCCCAAACCCCTCTATAAATACTACTTCTAATTTAATTGTTTAGGCATTTTTTTCCTTTTTTTTAATTAGAAATTTTACTTATGTTTTCTTTACTACTGTCTACAAAATGGTTACCTAGTGACCTAAACAGACCAGGTTCTGCAGACCAGGTGACAAAAGTCTTTTGCTTCCATGCGTAAGGATCTGAATTTTTTCTATCTTGAACTTTAAAAAGTCAGGTCCAGTTAAATCACAAGTATGAGTTTTTAACTCCCTTATCTCAAGTCAAAACTCTCTAATTGCCTCATGTACTCCGAACTCAGACCAGCCAGATGGTTGAGGACGTTGAAAACCAGGCAGAGCAGCATTATCCCAACCTTGACAAATCCTGTAGTTACAGCACAGCTCTCAGACAAACGAATATTCTAGAAGTAAATACATTACACAATTAAAATGCACATACCAAATGGTGAAAGGTGAATCTAGACCCCTTAATAAATCCATTCTGCCCCAATTTATGTCAATGATTTGCATATAATAAAATTGTTCTTGAGCAAATAACTGATAAAGTAATAAACCTGTCAACTGCACAAACTGACTGCTTGCTAAGGCTATCTGGCACTTTGTTCATACAGAGGCAGATGCTCTGGTACAACACACTAGCTGCAGGAAACATTTGTTGCACGATAAGAGGGGACAACAGAGTAAAGATTAGCTTGGGTTTTACAGCAGGCTAAATATTAATCACAGTATAAAGGAAAATGCTCTTTAAATAATTGACTTATTTGACACTAAACCGAAATCTGTGTATGTTAAAAGTTACTTGAATTAGACTGCTTTTTCAATGGGCTGGAAAAGGTTAAAGGTTGTTTTCTGAAGATGGGAGGAGAGTAATAAACTGAATATTTACACTAAGCACTTATTTTGTACAAAATGCTTTAAGCTGGTCATATTACTTACTGAATAACTAGCGAGAAGTGATGAGGATAAGAGTCTACACAGACAATAAGTTAAACTATAAAAATCTGAATCTAAAATATTAGCCACCATAGGTCATAAAATACTAATGTTCTCAGTACACCCATTTTATAGCTGATTAAACTGACACATTTATCCCAAATCTCATATTAAAACCCTGTTCCTGTAATATGTTCAGCAGCCAGGGAAGGATTTCTTTTTCTAAGGCAAGCCTTGAAAGTGGCACCTCCCTGTTTGGTGTTACACGAGACCTACTTTTTAAGGAAAAAACAGGAAAATTCTGCAGAAACACAGGTGTTAAGTGCAAACTACTGTTCCTACCCTTTTCCTTCCCATCCTCTGTGACCACACCGAAGCTTGGAAGGCTGTTCATTTAAAGATACTAAGGTATGAGATTTACAGGGTTAAATTATTCAGACAAAAATGCTATTCATTTTGGTATTTAGTTTCCAGTGATGATATTCTCCTTGAAATATGCTCTCTATTAAATCATGTGGAGTGAAACTAATTTGAGGAATGATACTAAAAATTCAGTGTTTCTGAGATGTGATCAAATAAGAGCTGCAAAACTGGATGCTCCTCGTTTCTTTTCTGCTCCCTCGTTTAAAAATAAAAAAAAACAAACACCCACCCCAAAAAACACATACAGACAAAAAAAAACCCAACACAATTTTTCTTTTAGCTGCTATTGAAATACACACAAAATTCCTGAAAGCATATTGATTTATTGCAGTTAAATACAGAGCACATTAGGAGAATAGCAGATCTTTTCAAGCTCCCGGGAAGTGAGAATTTTTGAGCAGTCTGAAGTGATAATTGCCATGGATGACGCCAACTATTTATATGGCTGTGTCCAGTTGGAAAAGCCAATTTTCAGCATGCCTGCTCCTGATGTACTGTGGGAAATTATGCCTCACAAGCAGAAAAATCAAACTTACATGAGAATCTGGTCCTGATAGAAGTGAGGAAGGGGTACTTTATATAAGGAGCTGCCAGAATCAACTGAAAAAAAGTTGCCTTATCAGAAAAAAAAAAAATGACAGAGTCAAAACTGATCCAGTCCTGAGTATATTACAAGCCTCAAATTTTTCCAATCAGAGCTTAAGGCAGCATTTATATGTATATATAAATACACATATTTAAAAAAACCAAAACACTCAAAGCCTAAACCAACAAGCTGCACTTTGCAAGACATAATTATTGCAGAAGCAAGCTGATAGTTATATGTATTGACGTCATGGTTATAGCAGAATGTAAAGTCTTTCATATTACCTGCACAGTATAACATTATTATTGAAAGTTAAACCCAAAGCAATCAAGTTTGTATGTGTTACTGCAATTTATCACTTCCGGTTATAATGAAAAAATTGCTCTCAGTTCTCCAGAGCTTCTCAACTTGTGCTGTTGTACATCACTGGAGAGTTTAAACAGCCGTTTCAACACAGCCCTGAGAAACAACAACATAGCTGATATTTTATCTTTTCTTCTAGTCATTTTTCTCTGAATAGGCACTGTACTTTCAAAGCAGCCATGCTCTTTCCCCAGGTGACAGAAATCAACTAACTTCAGGGAAGAAACAAGTACCAGGCTCCAGCACATCAGGGCAGACATTAGTATCCTTTTCTCACAAGAGCATCAGTAACATGAAACACTGAAGGCGTGAGCAGGCCCCCACAGAAGTCATTGTGAGCATGTTTAGGCTTTACTCAGAAAACATCTTTGTTTGCATCAGGCTCCATGATCACCCTCCACCAGTGCTGGAATGGCAAACTTCTCTTCAATATTGTATGTGCTGCCCTTTTTTATTTTTAAAAAAAAAAAAAAAAAAGACTTAAAAACCACACAGTATGGGCCTCAACATAAAGGTATTTGAGCATCCATTCCACATAGCACTTACAAATCTTTGAGGATCTGGCCTTCATATTATGCTTATGCTAGTTATTGAGACAGGATACCTCATAAGAGACTGGTTACTGCACCTTAATTCCTTGCCAGACCCAACAGCCAAATCACACGTCTGCTGGAATCTGCAACAGCTGGCTGCAGTGCCTCTGGAGTCATGCAGAAAATAGAGACTGCAGCATCTATCTCATTTTCCCTGCTTAACCCCTCTCTTTCCTATTGTCACCCAAGGGAACTTTGCGTCTCAAAAGTCAGCATGGTAGCTGGGGTTTTTTTGTTTCTTTTTTTAAATTATTTTTTCCCCTCTCCAGAATCTATGTATGCTCAGCACATTCATTCACTGTGATTCCCACTATCCTCAGGCAGAGTTTCAGATTGCGATTTTATTCTCTCTGTGCTGTCAGGGGAAGTGGAGTGAAATAGGGAGCCCACCTGAAATTTCGGAAGTATTTTTTTAACAAATCTGCAATTTAGTGAGCTTGACTTACATAGCAGCAATAAGGATTTAGTCAGATAAAAGGGGACTGGATCATTTAAAATATCTTGCTAACAATGGTGCACCTAGATGCAATTTATCTAATAAAAACAATATATAATATAGCTAGGGACTTGGGCATTTTCTGAAGAGAATGACAGAGAGTAGTTTCTCATCTCCCACTAGTACAACTAAAAATTATATTCAATTTAATGGAATTATGTGTGTATGTGAAAAATTAGATCCCAGTCTATTTCCTGAGTTGCCAACACTGAAAATCCTCCTTATGTGATTAAGTAGTTCCTGTGTGAATAAGTTTATATCTGTGACTGATTCCCTAGGTGTTGCAGTAGCTGCAAGTGAGCAGCTTATACCAAGACTTCCTATTAGAGTACATACGTGAGGAGAAACTGCAAGGTAGATATGAGGATAATCAGAGGGATAGGTGGGAGTGGGGGATGCCTAAGAGTTATACCATTGTGTTTACGCTAGATTTATCTTTTTAATAAATTACTTGTAAGAAAAAAATAATTATTTGAGTTCCTGTTTAATAGAAACGTCACGCTTTCAGAGATCTGTAATGATGCTTAAGCTGATAAATAAAATTCCCTTTACCCTCTGGTACTGAGGAGTATCTATACCTCAAAACTGTTCCATGTATGCTTGCAATACTCCAACAGACAGCCAGAAGTGATTAACTATAAGTGCTCACCAATCCTATTCATCTGTCTCAAAAAAATAACAAAGCAAACACCTGACCATTATAAGTCCCCTTTCACATATTGCCTTAAGTGGTGTGATACTTTCTCTGACAAGTCAAAAGTCAGCATCAGATTATGAAGTGGGAGCATCTTCAGAAAATGCAAAGAGTTCTGAATTGGCTTTCTCAGAGTTTTCACATTTTCTTACTTATTGTTCTGTCATCTGAGACACAATGGTCAGCAACTCTCATCAACACAGAAAGCTCTGTATGTCATCTTGGCTGCTAGAACACACTGGAGCAGGACAAAGGGCAGGGGAAGCAGTCTCCAGGTGTCTTCCACCTTTGTGGTGTTTGGCCAGGGAATTTCTTCCTGCTGGGTTTTAACATTCTCAAGCTCTCTGTCATTGAAAGTGTAAGCTTATCAATAAGTAATTACAGTGCCTAAAACTAAAAACTTTTTTTCAGAAAAGATTTTAGTCTAAGCATCCATTTGCTTAATCTTCAATAAATATAAAGGAAAGAATTGTTCTTCACAGGTTATACTGTGGGTTTGGAGCTCAGAAGGGTGAAGTCCTGATCTTTAAATCCCTTGTCTGGCAGATCACACTATGTCTCCTAACTACATTGAAACTACCATATGAATTAGGTTAAGTGAAGTGTTCATGGCAGGTACCAACCCTGGCAACAGGTTGAAAAGGCAGAAGAGGCAAAAGCATTAACAGTATTATGGGAATGTTTTATAAGCATGATAACATTATGTGACCCTTTATTAGAAACCACTCAAATTGATGGTAGTGAAAGCACAATAAAGTGGGGATGTTCAGAGGGCCTAAAGAATAAGAAGCATAAAGCATGAGTCACTGAGACTTTCAGCAATTACAGTAGCTTTTGCTAAAGGTATGAATTATGATTCATGATTCCAGCTTCATGGTGCTCTGTGGACGTTTTGCCCTGATTACAGAGTCATGGTTTACACATACTTGAAAGGAAACAAAAGACAGAATGAATCCTTCCTTCTCGTCCGCAGCCCCTGAACCACAGCAGTTACCATTTGAGAGAAGAAAGAGGGGAAGGTATATGGCACGCAAACTCCATCTACTCCAGCTCCCTAAAAGGCAAATTTTACTGCACTCCGGGCCAGTCAAAAAGTTTCAGTATCACAAGGTTTGTAACCCTTGAGTGAGAAAAGGATTCACTTTGCTAAACTCTCCCTGATCTCCTACTGTCTCTTTCACGTGCCCAGGAACGCTGTACTTTAACCTCTGGCACTTCAGCAATGCTTCTCCATGGGAGCTTCCCAGAAACAAGCAGAAGGCAGAGGTACTACCACTGAGGAAACAGCACCTGATTCACTCCCATGCTTCAATGCCTCTCTGAATCAGAGGTACCATACACTGTATCAAGCAGGTCCAATAAACCAGTGCAGCTTAATCAGACAGTCTAAACTCTACTTCAGTTTTTATGTTAAGCTAGCTCTGCACAGGCCCCGACCCAGCACCATCCGTAAGCCCTCTGGACTAGGCCTTCACAGAGGCCTGACGCTAGCCTGGGCCTAGGCAGAAGGTTTGGGCTACCTGGTGAGCATTTAGTGCTTTCAGAACTGTTTACCACATGGGAGTGGAGAGGAAAAACCCCATGCAGAACAAGAGCAACAACCAACCCAACCAGTCCATGATCAGAAAATCCTTGGCTGCAAACTGGTAGTGGCTGGTAGCCTGCTGCTGGCAAATGCCAGCTGCTGCCCCATCGCCATGTCTTCCCTCAAGTACCCTCTACCGGTCACTGGGAATGGCAGGGCAGAGGGCCGGGGTGGTCAGTCTGGCCCAACGTGGCTGTTGCTGTGCCGTGATGGAAACAAACATAAGTTAGTCAAAGTTTTATGGCTGAACAATAACAAAGGCTATAGATGAGATTCTAAGCTGCAGGGAATGAAGCTGCAGTGACTCACACCAGTCAAGCCTCGCTCTCGCACGTTAATGGGTTTTAATCAGTTCATCAAAATAGACAGCTTACTGTAAAACTAGGGTTTGTAAATAGAAAAGAGCAGCTTTGGAACCAAAGACCCAGCTCCCTCAGCCTTTCCTCATAAGGGAGATGCTCCATTCCCTTAATCATCTTCGTGGCTCTGCGCTGGACTCTCTCCAGCAGTTCCCTGTCCTTCCTGAACTGAGGGGCCCAGAACTGGACACAATATTCCAGATGCGGTCTCACCAGGGCAGAGTAGAGGGGGAGGAGAACCTCTCTTGACCTACTGACCACCCCCCTTCTGATACACCCCAGGATGCCATTGGCCTTCTTGGCCACGAGGGCACAGTGCTGGCTCATGGTCATCCTGCTGTCCACCAGGACCCCCAGGTCTCTCTCCCCTACACTACACTCCAACAGGTCAGTACCCAACTTATACTGGAACCTGGTGAACAGAATCTCATTTTAAATAATTTGGTAATCACGGTTTTAGTGATTATTCTGTTATCTATACATTTCTAATGATGTCAGTCACTATAAATATTATAGTGTCAATACATTTCTTCATCCACTATTCCTAAGGATGACTGAATTAATGGGGGGGGGGATGGAATTTCTCTAAAGGAAATAGGATATATGGGGAATATATTCTCCCATAAAGTCTCCCATAACCTCTTCAAGTCTAAATTTAATACACAGATGATGTAAGTACACCTGGTTTCTGCTGGGAATAAAACCATGACCATCTCACAAAGAGGGACTTCACTGCCTGCAATTTAGGCACTGCGAAGCCTGTACTTAAGGAAGTTGTCCCCAAAGTGAAATCCAAAACCATAAGAGGCTTCTAGGCTTTCTTACTCATTTGGTAAGGCATCTAAATCTCCCCATGCTGGTGCTGGTTAGAACTACCCAGTATGAAATGCTGAGCACAGAGGTACCTCTGAATTCCAGACCATGATTTCAGGATGATTTCCCATTTTTTTCACCAAGAACTGTCCAATGTAAAATGCAGAGATCAGTCTTGCCAGCAGGTCTTGCCAGCAAGGACTTACTGCTTTCACTTGGGTACTTTAAACTTGACAATGTCCCTGCTGGTTGTTCCCCTTTTAAATATTGCATTGCTTGTTACACAGTGACCTAGATTCAACAAAATAGAAGCAGAATTGTTTTGGATGCCGGAAGTGCCTTAAAAGAATGCCCTACTTGGACTAAACTCTGAGTGTAGGCTCTCCCCTGAGAGATACCAGTGTGAATTTAAATGTCTCCAGCCCGAGGGTAACAGTGAACTGTACTGTTCAGCTTCTTGGGCAACCAATTTTAGCTACCAGATGATGCCTATAAAGAAGGTTACTGTTTTCTCTTAAATTTAAAGAAAGCAGTTATAACTGCTTTGGGTGAGATGTATGTTTCTGCCAGTGGCTCTGCTGAGCTCAGAACCTCCTGTTAGATCAGACCTTCCACTAGAAAACCAGTGGGGTTTAAGCAGGAGCCAGACATTTGGTCTGAGGCAGTTTTGGGCGTATGAACAATATATTAATATAAGCACCTGCTAATTTTCATATCAAACAAGGCCCAGGGGAGAGCTGTCTTCTGGATAGTCATGCTTTCACTTTCAGATTGGGTCATGGACACCTAAAGTCTGAATAAAAGTCATGGTTTAAACACAGTGGAGGGGTGTGGAATAGGGTGTGGGGTGTGTTGTGGTTTGTTTTTTTTTTTTCCTTCTTTTTTAATAGGCAGTCCTTGCCGTATTAATAATAAATAATACTGAAACAAAATTTACTCCTCTGCAGCTGTTTGGAGGCAGAGCTTGTTGTCAGTATCTTAGGAGCTCATCTCTTAGAAATGTCTGTTCATCTCTCTGAATGCTTTGATCAGGAATTTCATTGTTTGAGGAAAAAAAATCAGCTGTCCTTCTTCCAAATCAGCTGCTCTATTTTATGTTCATCATCCATCATTATTTAACAGCACGTGTGATCTTAATATGTATAAATGTGAAGTCCTTCACATTTTAAGATTAAATGTAGATCTATGCAAACAATGAAAAAAACCACATGATATGCCTACCTACTTCTCAGTCAATCAATAGCTGTGATAGAATACTGACTAGCTAAGAACACAGAACATTACAGATGCGATGTACTTTATTATAGGATTGTGACTCTAAATTTACTGATTCTTCCAATAGCCTCATAGGACTGTTATTTGTCCATTTAATTGTTTGACTAAAATACATAGTTTTCCAAGCTAAATTGGAATGAGAAGTCACATTAAGAATGAATCCTTTAGAAACTTTCAATTCAAGGCACCAGAAAGAGCTGTAATATGAAACCATACACCACAAGACATTAATGTTAGGGATTGGAAGGGACCTCGTAAAATATGTTTTCAAAAATTATGTAGGATTTTTGGTCTCTTGATTTCAAGAAGGCAAATACTAAGCACCCTGATAACCACAACCTTGTCTGGGTATCAAGATTCATATGGTCTAAATTACTAATTTCCCTTCAAGAATGCACATTTTAATCCATTTTTCCATTGCAGTGACTGTGATTCTGCTCTTCCAATGGATGCTGGAGGAGAATAATAGTGGGATCCTGCAAGAACAAGAATCTATTCAAATCTTATTAATGGATTGAAATATTTTGTAAAATATGATCCTCAAACAGCTTTCAATGTACTTCAGATATATCACTCTTAATTATTTAACAAAAGTACTGCATTACTTTTTTGTATCTTTCAAATCAACACCAACTATGTAAATATACGAATTTGCAAAATACACAGAAACACCAAGAGCTTATGGCTCATAATGAAAAATATTTAAGAAACTCAAAGACCAGTATCAGGCATAACAGAACTTCATTGGTTAGATAGATCAAACACAGGTAGTATCTGTTCTGTTTAAAACCAAGTGCTTATGATTGTGCTATGTATAGACATCTTTAGTTAACTACACACATCAAATTCCATATTGTAATAGTTTAAATTCCAGTTGTTTCAATTATATCTTATGATGGCCTTTGACTAAGGCCACCTTTGGATTAGGAACCTGAGACAGAGATGAAAATGCTTGTTCTAATGGTCAGCTCTGACACGCTTCAAATTACTGTGTTCAGGGAAATAGCCCTGAGACACTGGCTGCTCATGGATATCAAAAAGGGTGAAAACAGTCTCTCAAGCCCTACACCATCCTGTAGTTCTTCATCTTTATTAACACTAACGATGTGTAACAAAGTGTGTAGTGTGATGGGCAGAACTCACACAGAATGGCTGGCTGCTAGAGTTCCATTTAACAGCTGAACAACTTCAACATGGACACCAGTGAGGCACAGTGCCTAAGGAATCCCTCCAGTGCAAGTTTTTTCCAAGTAATTTCTTAGGGGTATTCATGGGGGTATTTTGTGCATAGATGTATCTAGATTATTAACTCCACGGTGTCTGATAAAAGGGCATAGCAATTAATCTGCAAATCCTACGTTTTAAAATTCAGCTGTCTGTGGTTGTCATAGTTACTAAACATAATATAAACATTGTTCGCTATTTGCAGTATGATGCCCTTAAGAGAAGCAGAGCAATATATGTAGCACAGCTCCATAGAAAACCCACACAATGTTTGCAGTTTGAACTGATAATTAGACTGCCAACTTGCCTTTCCAGATGAGAGGATGGTGCTTCTTGCTGTGGAAGCAGTGCTCAAACACTTAGGAAGAAAGGGGCAAGCAGGCCTACACATGTCAAATGGTATTGTGATATGAACTAAACAGGGAGCGTTCCAACAATTGTCAGGGCAGGACACTAAATTAACAAAGTAGCATTACGTAAGTAAACTAATCAAATCAGTGTAAAGGACACCGATGTTCCCTGTTCTTTATCATCAAAAGACTGTGAATATCTCTATACCTAAGCGTTAGTTGTTACTCAACCACCAAAATAACTTGGCATCTTGACTGAACAAATGAGTAATTCTGTTCTCCCCTCTTACAAATTTGAACTGAAGGCAGCTATATCAGTTTGGTAAATGTGAAAGACTCATGTTCACAGCTGAGGATGGCACACAGACTACAGCTAGCTTTTTAGGCTTGCAACCATCATTATGTGAAAGTTTCATTATATAGTAGCTAGAAACAGGTTTTTCAGGTTTGTTTCCCATTTTATTTGCAAAATCCCAATTTGCATGTCTCTCAAACCAGTCAGAGCCTAAAAATGAAATTATTCCTCCTGTAATTCTTGACTAGTCCTACGACACCACACCACATTTCACCATGCTGATGATCACGCAAGCTGATGTAGTCAGCCTTTGAAATCTTTTTGGATGATGAAACATGCCACAGTTGGAGTAATTCATTTAAGCTGTTGGCAACCAGAGGAGTTCACTGAGCTAGTGGGTAGAAGGAAGACAAAATGCCAGTTCATTTACAAGCCACTTAGAAATCAGTACCTCAACAGACAAAATAAAGAAAATCAAACCCAAGTTTAGTCAAGCTTCCTGTGCAATACTACTGTCTGCTCCTGTTCAGATCTTCACTGATACAATGATTATAGCATCCATACAGAATAGAACTGTTATGAATGTCACAACTATGGGAAATGATTCAGTCTGACCCTTAACAGAAATCAAAATGTAACTAACAGAGCAAAAAAGATAAAGCGTTTCCATTGGCTTGGTCCTCTTAAATCTGCTTCTTGACAAAGTCATTATTCAGGACAGAATCATCATTGACAGAACTTTCCATACTTAAACGCGGCTTAAAAGAAAGATGGGGACAGATTTTTTAGCAGGGTCTGTTGCAATAAGACAGGGGGTAATAGTTTTAAACTAAAAGGGTAGAAACTCAGACTAGATATAAGGATGAAATTCTTTTACAATGAGAGTGATGAAACACTGGAACAGGTGCCCAGAGAGGTGGCAGATGCTCTTCTATTTTACCTACTATTATTTTTATATCATTAATGTAACTAAAGTAATTAAACTGAAACAATAAAACATTCAGCAAGTTCCACTGCTTTTCAAAACTATTACTTGACTAGCCCTACTCATAAACAAATACTTGTCTTCAAAGGTTTAACTTAAAGGAAAAAAAAATTACAAGGGAACAGTTGTATCTGTCATTTTGTACTACATAATCTCACCAAGCACAGATCACACAAACTCCTGGCACAGAGGAGTTGACAAACAATTATTTTATGGGTTAAAATTTAGAAGTTTAAAGCTAAAATCCAAAGGCATCATAGCATATTGCAGTCCCATGGCATTTGAAACATTGGCACTGAATATTTCAAGTGCGATGTTTCAATAAAACAAAAATGCACCACCTCGCAATGAGCTGAGGCTAAGAGCCACTGTCTTACTGTGGAGTAGAATAAAGATATTAACTCTGGTGCCACTGTCTTACTGTGGAGTAGAATAAAGATATTAACTCTGGTGTCTAGGCCAAACTGTGATACAGATGCTATCCCCTTCCTGTAAAAATATCCCTGGAATTTCAGGTGGGAAAAATTATCTACTGAACTAATTTGCTAGGAATATACCATCACTGAAGCAGTTTTCAGATATGTAAATCAAACAAGTGCCTACCCGGGGATTCAGACAGATTTTGATAATCAAATAAAGCCCACTGTAGTTCAGATTATCTACCATAAACTTTAGAAGTTAAAAAGAATTTTTTTGAGTAGGTATGAGAAATTAAACAGCAGCCAAAGCAACCCCTGAAGCTTAGCAACATATCTATTTTGTTTTTTCTGTATCCAAGTAAAATAGAAGTGAAACAACCATGAATAAAAGAGCGAGTAAAACAGTAACACAAGCAGTCTCCTCAAGAAAAACTACTTTCTGAACCTGAGATTCCTGAATGTAATCTAAATCGGATTTATTTGACAATAATCTAGCCAGTAGGTGGGGAGCAGGGGAAAGAGCAGTATTCTAAAGCTTAAAAAAAATAAAACTAAAAAATCAAGTCAAAATTATTTTCCTGGATTTGAAGTGTAAATAACAAAAATTAGTAGCAACTACCAGAACAGCTTTGTGAAAAGTTCTAATCACGAGTTTGGCCAAATGCAGTACTTTCCAAGTAACACTCTCATTTTTGAAATTATCAGCTCTTCATACTATTTGCTTTTTCATATGACTAGTCAGACTAAAATATGTCAAAATCTGTCTTCACCTCTGACAGTGCTAGGCTAATTTAACCCCAGACAGACTTTCCCTAATTTAACCCAGTGGCTGACACATTTCTGTGCACGAAACATAAACGGAAGGTGGCTGAAGTGGGAATAGAGTCAATTTTGGTCACTAGCTCCTGAGGAGAGGGAATAATAGAAGCTGAAAGATCAATTAAACTATTTCTTGAATGAGTGTTTAAAAATATTTCACCTCTAGAGAGGAGCTGCTTCAAAAATTGGTGTGGGATATGGAGCTTTTTGTTGCTTGGTTATTGGCTGGAATTCCAAGCAGGTCAATAGTAAATGCAAGTCACTTCCACTTAGCACTCTAATATATGCTAACTGAGTAAGTAATCTGGTCAGCTTCTAGAAGACAAGCATCCATTTCTAAACACACATGAGGCTTAATGAATGTATTGGCATCTTTCTGGTAACAGGGCTGAGTGTGGAAACTCAAGAGATACCAGATATATGGCCTAGCTCCATCAGAGCACATTACATCACAACATGGGAATAATAACACTCTGGACTTCAAAACTTTATTCTCTAATTCTGCCAGTATGGAACCTTTTCAAAAACCCTTTACAGTGCAAATCTCTAAAGAAATTACAAAGGCATCAAAATTTCTAGAAGATACAGTTCTTTAAGCTTTTATTTTGTACATTTGATGAAACATAAACTATCTCCTGCTTCCCTAATACATTTTAAGTTACTTGTCTCAAAACAAAATGCTTTGAAGGCGGGAACTTCTGCACAGAGAACCTCTTTATCTGTCACAAGTTTCACGTGTCAGTACATTACAATGAAGAAACAAGATTCTTTTCTTGTGCAAGACTATGTCAGTCATCTAAAATAGGGTTATGTCCCTTGGCATTTATTAATTACACTGAAAATTCCCTCAACGTTTTGAGCACACCACAATCACTGTTGCTTATGACATTCAGATAACTGAGGCTGCACTGTGTTTTAAATTGGAAAAAATTGATTATTTTTTTTTTAAACTACCTAAAAACTGTTTCTGGCTAAATAGTTACCTTAGGCCAGATTATACTGTTTCAGGGTAGAATTAATCTAAAACTGATAAATACTGTCAACCTTAGCCAAAGAACAATAACACTAGAGAAAGCTAGAGAATATCTTTAGGAAAATGTCTTGTCTAGGATGCAGCAAGTTACCTAGATTGGCCAGGAAATCTCCAATCTTTGGAATTCTTCCAGACTTAGGCAGGCAAAGCTGTAACTGACCTCATCTAGTACCACAGACTATCTTGATTTGACTGGGAGTCTGGACTAAACGGTCTCTTATGAATGACATTTCTGTCATCTTTCCTTCAATGAGCTATTTCTATGATTATTCTAATTCAATTAGTGCACAGAAGCTCCAATTCAAAGAATCACCTAAGAAAACGCAAGGGGACATAAACATTAACAGGACAGATTAAAACACTTGCTTAAGTGATCTCCTGAAATAGGGCATCTGACCCAGACAGTAATTCTTTGCTATCACCTCTGGGCAAAAACTAATAAAGAAGAGCAAAAGTGGACAACCAAATACTGAAACAGAAGGTCACAACCCCAAGTAAAGTGAAGGGGATTAAAGATTTAAATGGTCTGAATAAAGCACTAATTCCCTTAATTAGTGAGATGGAGATGGACAGACAATGGAGAGGGGACAGGACAGCAGCCCAAGCTGTACAGCATAAATAAACTAAAAATGTGAAGAGGGGAGGGAGACAGGAGTGTGTAGGAGAAGATACAGAAGTAACCTCCATCAACAATAGAAACCCTCACTAAAGGCAAAAAAAAAAAAAATCTAGAGAAGTTTATAAAGGATGTGTCTGAACTACAGCGGTGGGCAGCAGAGGCTGAGTTCATGGAAGAGAACTTTTCACTGCCATGGCTACATTGGAAGTGGCATCCTACCTAAGTAGTTTAGACTAATTCAGATATGTCTGATGAAAAAAAAAAAAAAAACAAACCAAAACCACCACAAAACCTCAGAGAGCTGGAAATAGTAAGTGAACTGAAGCTGCCATTTACTTCTGGACTACACAATAAATAAAGCTCAAAAGAACAAAAGAAAAGACAAAATGACTGAGAGTCCAGTTTTCCATTTCTAACAGAGAGGTTCTATGGGGAAAATTCTGGTCTGCCATTTTTCTATGTATAGGTGGATGCCACCCTTTTGGGAGGCAACAACTTCAGGTGCAAATATTTTAGCTTTTTTCTCATTCTACTACTATTCTCAGCTGTAGAGGTAAACCCAATTTTTGCCTACCAGGAGCTTTGCTACTAGATGGCTCAGCAGGCTTCTGCTTGCTTTTCCTGAGTAAGGCTTTTTTTGGCAATACCTCGCTACTAGATTTCAACCTTCATATGCTGTTGCCCTTTCAAAGCAGGGAAAGAAACTTAACTCTTGATTTCTGTGAACCAAGACCAGATTTACAGCTATCTATTTGCGGCTAGGAAGCAAATACTTGGTTCTCTTTCAAAGCTTCTGTGCAGTCCACACTGGAATCTGTACAGTGCATTGTTTCCAAGTTCTCTTTATGTGCCAGTCACAAAGCAATCCTATTCAAGCTTTTGAGGTTGGTACACAGAGAACAAAATACAAAGAGCGGAGAATTCTCTTAGGATAAAAAGCCATAAACTGACTGCTGTTTTCAGGCTTACAAAGCTGACTTCAGCCAGGTGGCTTCAAATTTTTATGTTTTAGTCAGTAGGAAACTCTGTTTAGTATATACTGTTAAGTACTACAGAGTTACCAGGTGTGGCTCACTGAATTTAGCCAGTGATGTTCTTTTCTTTGGACCCTTTTCTCAATAATTGTCCCATGTTGCCTGGATGCATGCCCACTGTTTTTTGTGTCTCTGTTCTACAGGCATAATGCTGCACATTTAAAAGAGAGAAAACCTGCTAAAATAATCACTGTTCTACTGAAACTACCCGAGGATCATTTTTTGGATGGAGAAATATAGACATTGAAGTCCCAAGACTGCTTTCACCCTTACTTGATTGAAAGCAACATCTGTTTTCCAGGCTTCCAGCTGTGCCTGGCTAGCCAGAGGTAGTCAATTGCAGACATGTGTGACATTTCCTCAGCACATTATGGTGACATCACTGACGTGCACCTTATTAGAACAATGGGCAGCAAAACTTCTCAAGACTTTTTAAGACTCATGTAGCTCCATCCTAGGAAAGTCAAATACTTGCCAGTGGCCCTTTCTTTTTTTTTTTTTTTTTTTTTTGGTCCCCCTCCCTTTGGGGATATTTTGAGCTCCTAAAAAGCAATCTTTCACTATTGACTATTTCAGAGATGTAGGTCCAGAGACCTACCTTCAATAAAGCTGGCATAAATTAACCCCCACACATCATAAGAACGAGGGAAGCCCAATATAGATGGGCTTAGTGGAGAACGATACGTTATCAATCTACTGCCACCAGATTTTGTTTTCTTTTCCTGTAGACGAAGATATCCAGTACAACAGAAAGCCAGGAGCACACAAGATAGTTCATTATTTAGCTGCAGAGAAACTATGCAAAAAAGCAGTTCAGAATTTAAAACCTGCAATTCTGTAGAATTTGAAGGTAGGTCAGGAAAATAAAGATTAAAATATCAATACAATACAGTCAGTTCTGAGGCTCCTAATAATTGATTTTAAGACCAATACACTACTTTAACCGGCTACTGAAACAGAGGTGTCTGAATAGAACAAATGTGTAGACAGCATCCTTTTCAGGTCCAGCCATTTGATAGCCCCACCTGGGACATGAGATACTACTATGTAAGTCAAAGTATGCGTAGTGACAATAGCTTAATTCAGTAGTGAAAGAAAAATAAATGTATGACTACTTTAAGATTAATGGCAGATGAGACACAATTCTCCTTACTCTGTCTCTCCATAACTGCAGCTTTAGAGAAGGTGGGAGGAGGGAGCAGCCTCCCATGGCTGTGACAGTCAGATACTCAGGCCCATCACCCAGATTGCAATTCTGATTTAGCTTACCCTGGAGCCAGCAGCGTCACTTCAGTTTATGCTGCTTAAAATGAATTGTCAGACACAAAGCCCAATTACTTTAGTTCTGCATCAGGAATTGCTCTGCTCTTTATCCTGGAACACCACTTTCTGCCACTATTTATCCTCTATCTTCCATGGTAAAGCTGGTGGCCCTTGCTCCTGGTTTAGTCCTGTCTGCCTCAATAATCTGGCTAACGTTATCCTGAACAAACTACTCCTTCCAGCATATGTAAACTGAAAGGCAAAAAAGTTAGTTTCATGACCAGCTTTCATATAAGGCCAGATCAAGAAAGGATCTTGTGTGCTTTGTGCCTAGACTTGCCTGCCCACATGTCAAACAAATTGGCAGAATGTGAATATTTTCTCTTTTCTTGACAGTGAAATTAAGGAGGTCTGAAAAACAAGTAAAACCATCAGTTGCACTAATTCAAGGAAAAATTGTCAATACAGACAACTGAATTCTGCTTATTTCTTCTACTTGGTCTCACTGTAGTGACTGACTGATATGGATACTTCTTTTAAGCATTCACTGGTACCCAAGCACAAGATAATACGTAAAACAGAATTGAACAGAAATAATTCTTGTGACTATGCTGTATGCAGATCTAGTTAGGTCAGTTAAAGACAGCAGTGACGTTAACAAGCAAAGAAAGGCTTAAGGCAGACTTCGTACCCTAATCATTATGGACACTTACAGCATCACCAGATATTCTGTGGTAATTAAGGCAAAAATTCTTATAATTCTGAAAACTAAACACATGCAGGTATGTAGCATTTCCAGGTTTTGAATGTATATGGACTTCATGTTACAGGAAATATGCCAGGTTTCAAAATCATATTGGGGGGGGGGGGCGAAATCTGTCCTTGCTTGTATTACATTCATCAGCTTTGATTACTGAACTTAGAAGAATGTTTTAAATTAACCTTCCTTTTGACCAATAATTCTGCTTGCTTACTTTTCCCATTTACTTCGGAAGTGAAAATAAACCAGCCATTTATACATTTGTTTAGATTTTCAAATGAGCTTCATTTTCTGGTTCCAATACCATGTTTGGGTTATATGTACCACAAGGGAATGCTTGTTTAAAAATTCATTTCAATTGAAAATTTTATATTCTGGAAGTTGTATAGGAAAATCCATGTTAGTCTTCAATTAAACAAAACTGCAAGTCTAGCTTGATACTGTCCATTTAAATTCCACTTTCTAAACTTTGTCTTACTGTTTATAAAGCATTATAAACAGAAGAACCTACTCAATTTATCTCCATTACTGAGCCCATCAGCAATGGACCCAATGGGCATCCCCCAGTGGACTGAGGGGATGGGAAAAATTGTCACACATTTTTTGCCCATCAGCATTCAGAAAACCCTACGCTAATCGTAAGCAGAGCTGGCTCATGTTGTAAAACTTTCCCTCTTTGCAGTAGTGTTCAAAAATAAACAAACAAACCTAGGGGGTACAGGCAAAAGATATTAGTAAGGGTATTTGTGACCCAGTCCAAGACTTCTTAACTAACCCTTAGGCAAATCATTAATGTCCTTTAATTATTTATTTGCATATGTGAGTAGCAACGCTGCGCATGTATTCAGATATGTTATCGAGGTTTGCTCTAGTTTGAGATGAGACTTGCATTTCATTCTGAAAGACAAGTTTGTTTAATAACATTTTCTGCTTGGTAATCCAGTAATGCCCAGGGATTTTAGTCTCAAAATAGCGCTACTTAAAAATAGGCATCATGTTGCTTCAAAATAATAATAAGCAAAAAGCTAATACCCTGTGCTAAGGAGCAGTAAGTGAGCACTGCTGACAAAGAGAGCAATGAACAATCCAAGGGAATGGCAGTAACTGCTATCATCACTTCCTGTTGCATGTTAGATCTCTAACTATTGCCAAGCTATTTACAAGCATCAACTTATTCACAGGCAGCTGTGAGAGAGACAGCCTAGGATAAAGCTGTAAGATTTAAAAACAGTACATGGGTGATAAAGTCTAGCAGGATGCAGGCAGAAGGTTACCTCATCAGAATCTGAAATATGACCAAATGTTACTCTTATTTAGCATAAATGAGTGAGGCAATGGATTGGGCAGGATATTCAGCTGCACCAAGATTTGAAGCTGGGCAAATACTGTGGGGTCTTTATCACAAGTATTCCCTCAAGGTTTTCCTACTAATACATTCTCTTCAGGCCCATAATTTCTGCTGCAATTGTTCTAAAAACAAAATGAAACAAACAACTGAAGCAGGTTTCACAAACGTAGGTGTAAACAGAAAGCACATTTCAAAGTTGTGATCTGTCATCTCCACAAATTACTTTCACATAGACATATCTGTACTTATAGCAGAACAGCCACTATTCTGCTGACACACAGTAAACTAAATCTCCAAGACCAAAAGCATGAGTTAAATTTATTGTTTGCTGCCCCTGATTGTAACAGTACCTTATATTGTGAACGTGCACAGAAAAGATCTTCCGAGACACATTGATCAGACATTGTCATAATTCAAGTAGAAACCAGGAACAGCATCACACAGTTCCTCTGAACAATAATTATTCCCCAAACTGTTCAAATTATGACTATGAAGTACTCAAATAAAATTGCTTTCAGTCAGTCTACGGAATTTATGAGATTCTTGAAATACTTGCAATCCCAACATAGTTCAGGTTAAAGGAACATGGATAAAAATCATTGAGCTATCTGCTGAGTAATAACACGGCTGAAGGCTTGCATCTATTTTGTGATGTGAGAAACAAACACCATTTGCCAGTCAAAACTTGGCAGTGTTTGTTGGATTAACCAATTTTTTCCCTCAAAATGCTGCATATTTCCTGCCTCCCACAAATATTTTGTTGTTGTTCTGGCACCTTTGCACACTGGGTCGTGGAACAGGTATTTCTCCAGACTGCACATCACTTTCAACTCTTAATGCCTTATCTGAACAAATTACTGGCATCTAAGAGCTGAAAGTGCATAAAACAAGTGTCAAAATCAGAGTGAAAATGCTATAACACATTTGAACAAATCAAAGGAATTTGTGATCTATTTATGCTAATTCAAACACTGAAAATTTATTAAAACAATTTAACAAGAGGCTAAAATTTTTAGACAGCTAAACAAGAGTTCTGTCTAAAAATAAATCCACTGGGTAGAATTCATTAGAGAAATGCTTAACAGAGGCAGGTCTTTCCATAAAGTCCTTTAAAAATCTCAGACTAAAGATGTAATTTTCATCACGTTAATGCATTGCAGCTTACTTTCCCTAGTGTCAAGTCAATGAAGTTACACCATATTAAAACGGCAAGAACAGAAATGATCCCACAATAGCCCATTAACATTGCCATTTTACATAAATGTAAACCAGGAAATGCTTCCCAAAAACATCCAGTTGGCATTGCACAGTTAAGACTTTGACACCTGCCCAAGAGACTAACCCTTCAGTTCCAAATTTCCCAATTTCAAATACGCTTAAAGGGAACTCTGTCTTCCACTAATGGATTCAGTACAAATTCTATAGCAATTTGCAGAGTCTACAGCCATCTGGAGACAAGTGGGTTCTCTCAATTATTGAGCCACAATGACTTGCATCACTCTTAAGAATGACACCTTCAGCCCATAATCACTTCTTTCCTGATACACGCCTGGGTGAATCCCAGTACTCTGAAACGTCCAAGTCACAGTGGGAGAAAAGGAACAGCATCTGCAGAAATCTACACCCTTTGGTACTCTCCAAAATAAAGCAAAACTTGATCACAAAGACCAAGTAAATACAGATGGTTCTTTATCAAGAGTATTTGTCAATCCACAAATCTTTAACACCTTTTTGTCATATGAAACGATTGTTCAGGAAATGTTCTTGTGATTTATTTGTACACGATAAGGAAGGAATAACAACTTCCTATCACAAATCAAAGCCATAGCCAATATTTACAAATTTTTTAGCCGAGACTAGTGCCTTAAAGGAATGGGTTCCAAAGATTAAGTTTATTTTCTGAAATCAGCCCATCCAGTGGATGGAAAAGGGGAGGAAAAATCAAGAAAAAAACCCCCTCTTAATCTTGGATTACAAATTCTCCTCACACAAAACATCAGTTAGAGACACTGTTATCTCCCCAAAACACTCACGATATACAGCAAGTTACACCTGAGCATTCATATGCCATACTGACTGCTAACCTCTTTGAAGATTCTTCTGCAAGAATTAGGCAGCTGCTCCAAGAAAACAGCTGGCTGCTCATATAATTTACTCCAAGGAGTCATCATTTGACAGCAGTCTCTCCTGTACTTCATTGCTGAAGTAATATGCCAGAAATGCTGAAGTCTTGAAATTTCCAGCAGTCACCCTCCCAATCCTTTACTTCCTTGGTAACAATTATAACAGAGGAAGGCATTTCCCTACAGCTCAATCATTTCTGGTGAGCAGTTCCAGAGACCATCCAGCATAAACAGGATCCTACATGTCATAACCTCCAAAAGTCTGTGCAAATGCTTTAGTATGCAAGAGCAGACAAAACCTGAGGAGTGACCTGAACAATCTGAGATAACATCACTGTGGAACTTCATAGCTGCTTGTCTATTCAAAGGTCACCTAGAACTGAGAAACATTTCCAGATCAAAAAATAAGTAAATACTATTTACAGAAAATGCGCCCTGTTAGAGTGCATGAATACACCAAACACAGCTAAACTCTTACTCAGCAGGTAAGGGGAGAATAAGCTAGTTTTAACATCCTGCACTAGAGTTCCACGAAACGGTTTGGTTAAAAGCCAGCTCATTGACATTTTCCAAAAAGACCTTATCACACAACTCATAAAAATGCCAAATTCATGTTCCTCACTAGATACATTTTCTGACCTATTCAATATCAAAATTGACATAGGCACAACTTATTCTATTGTTAATCACTGTAATAAAGAACCACCTTCAACCTTCCTGCTAAAAGGGGTTTGGCCACTCATATCATTATTGATAATATGTCTCAGTACTGATAGTTGCATACTCTCTACGGACAAAATTACAGTCAGAGTTGGGTTCACTGAGCTCATAAAAACAAATATTTTTTGAGCAACAGAATTAAATTAAACTAAGTATCATACTACATGTCAGTAACAGTCATTTGGAGCTCAAAACACTATGAAGAGCATTCCCTGGGAAAAACAGGGTGGGACTGTAAGAAATACTGAGCAGCCATACACACATTGAATATTATTTGGTGGAAGCATGTTAGGTAGGTGGATAATTACAAGAGTTGTTGAAATGGAAATGAGAATTTGCCCCTTCTTTCAATGGAAAGGAAAAGTAAATCTTTTTGGACCATACAAATTTGAAGAAGATGTTTGCATCACAACACTGCTGTCTGCCAAGGGGGAAGCTGGAACTACTTTAACTCTGTGATTTTGTTCAAGTGCCAAAGTATTTGGATACAGCTAGCCTAGAAATGAATAAATAAGCTGTAGGATCAACTTTCTAAATTATTCCACAACCTCTAATAGAAAAATGAAGTAAAACAAGTCTCTATATGAACAAAAATTCTTAAATACGTTGTTTCAGAGAAGCATCACTATTATCCAAATTCTAACTACATAAACCAGTGAGCTGATGTGCTATGTCAGTATGAGCCTTTTCACATCCTGAAGCCCAGTTTAGCTTGACAGGAAAGCTGTCTGCAGAACTGGACACATGTAAAAATGTAAAAACTATTACGGAGCCAGGAGATCTAACCCATGTGAATCCCTGCAAGCAAAACAGTTGAACTTACTAAGATCTTGTTACCACCTTCAGTATTGGGCTGGAGCTTGAAACATTTGGACATTTGGTAGCTGGGAGAACAGCAGAAAAGAAACGGCACAAGAAAAAAACAAAAATACCAACGTTTTGGTCAAGCTGCTGACTGAACACTAGAAAAGATATTTGCGTTTATTATGACTATTTTACAGTTTCTACCATGTAAGAGGCACAATATTTATGTGAAGACTGACCTATTCACATTTCATATAGAAAAAATGCATCCCTTTTTATCAGTTCAGGTTTTCCTCAGTTGCAAATGTACATAAACAGAATAATTGCCCTCCTTACAAAGACCGTTAGCTGATTGAACAATACTGTGGCAATGTTCCAGTTTCAGAGGATTCATTTAATAGCCCAGCACACAGTTCATATTAATTTCATTTTTTGCTTTCCTACCCCTTTTACTTCTACGGCATTCTCACAGGAGATGTTCCAGTGCTATTGTGTGCTGCTGCGCTCCAGCTGCAAAAGGGCTGGGACTGGGGCCATCGTATGTGAATACTTAAAGGGTCACAGGGTCAGGAGAAATTGGCTGCTTCTGCTCTTTCACTCTCCTCCGAGAAACTGCTCCACACCTCATCACTGAAAAATACACCTCCCACCACTGCTTTTGCCTAATGCAACCAAAACACACCAGCAGAGAGCGTGAGGTGCAGGAAGGCTGAGGTCACATTCCCATCAAGCAGATGTTGAAAAGGAAAAATAAGTGCCTTTAGCAAGATCTTGGGAAAGTAAAAGCATTTCTAGTCATGCCGTTTTTAGAGATGCACTTTATCAGCTAGTGGAGCAAAGCCAGGGCAGAAAAGCTGTCTTGACTGTGCTTAAACATGACAAACTGTTTTCTGTCTGCTAATGCCTAATGGTGGTAGCTTTTCCTGTACATTTATGTTTAACAGTTGGGAAACAACCACCCCAGAAACTGAATTCTGTGATTCAATCGTACAAGATGCACAACAGTGAAAGTAATGGATGTTTACTCACACTCTCCTGTCTCTTCCTCCATTTCAATCCTCTGCCTTCACTGTGGATATTTCCTTAGACACTACCCACTAGCATTTACGCTGGTAGTTTCTCCCTTGGGTAGGAGAGGATCCCCATGTTTATTCACATAATTTCATAAAAACAGTACCAATTAAGCTCAGCAGTAACCTGAACAGATTCATAGCCACTGATCAAGAGTATATATGTCTATTTATTCTTCTCTTTAGTGAAAGATAAATGAAACTGTACTAGATTAAGGAATGTGGCACCTTTCATCCAAAACCCTTTGAGGAATATTTATAGTATTCCCACTGGCTCATTCTGTTGGCTTTTGCCTACAGTATTTAAATAGATGCATTTTAATCATACTGACATATCCAAAATACGTTTTTCTTATGCATTGGATCTCATAAACATCAGAGCATGTATAATCCTCTTAGGCAAGTTCACTGGCTTTTTAATTCTAGAAAGCTCTCTATACAAACTCATTGGAAACTTCCCTCTTTCTGTTTAGATTCTTCACCAGTACGTAACAGTCAATATAAAACCTATGTTTTCCTAGACCTCCATCCTGGGGGCACAAGATAACATTCACAAAAGTTTAGCAGTATTTTTTATCTTTTTTTTTTTTTTCCCAAATTTGATTCCTGTTTTTCCAACAATTTGGCTTATTAAGACTGAAGCTGCTTGGTTTGGGGACATGTTTCTTAATACAGCATCACATGCAGCTGGCTGCTGAATTTATTTTTTTAAATGGGTGGAGGGAAATATTTAACACTCTTCGACTGAATGCCTGCATATACTTGCAACCATAGACAAAAAGAGACAGTTCCTTAGTGGGAAAACATGGCTATCTGATAGACTAAGTGTTCACAAATGGTCAAAACTGAGTAGAAATTCCCCTGCTTACAGCTTTCAGAAGGAAAATTGGATACAACAACATAATTGCACGTGTGAGTGCAGAGACAGCAAGGCAGGCTGGATTCTTAAAACAGTACAAGAAGAGACAGACCTTTTACCTTAGATTGTGCACTTGCTTAATTATGAGGTTTCCACAGGAAAACATGTATGTGGAAATGACAAGAATACTACAGTAGTGAAAATACACACGTTAGTTTGCTAACGATGTAATCCACAAGCAAGGCAACATGCCAAATCCATTTCCATGGCTCAAAGGGCAAATGCTCTTGGAGGGCTGATTACCTCCCCAACCTGCTTCCAGATTAATTCTGCTGCTTCTGAGCTACCAGGCTCCAGCCCCCACCCAGGCTAGCTCTCACAACCACTGCAGAAACATCTGCTTGGGCTTTGGACTGTACCATTTCACCATTGGTTATCCCCAGCTTTAAACTAGAAGTCACCAATGCCCAGAGGTGCCAATGGCAATCTCATGTATTACAGCACAAAGTCACCCATTTGATTTTAACTGGGGCTGGAGCTTATTCATACTTCACGGCTGATTTTGCAGTGTGATAGCTCAAGGAATACTCATGACATTAACTACACCACTTCAGACATTGGCATAGTAATTTCTAGTTGTGAAAATATGACAAAGTTCATTGGAACCTTAAAATTTTAGTAGCTAGATAGTGTCCCTAGTGAGACCATTAGACTTTTTCTACTATGGTAATGCCAAAATTTTAATCCCTAAAAGATGTATCAGGAAAGGCATTTGAGGCAGTTTCTGCTGGTTTGAAGATGTTCTTTTGAAAATGTATTACATAAATAGCATGCAAATCCAGATCCAGGTGCATTATCTGAAATTAAAGCCAATTTAAATAAATAATGAAAAATAAAGCATTCTGTCCTACACTGCCACGGTCAAAGTATACTAGCAACTGCTTGCTGACAGCAGATGATTTAAGTTTACTCAAATCAGGTCCCTGTACAGGAGTTTCAGAACTTCATAGTTACCTTTCTCCTCTTATCAGCTTTTAAAATGTATGTACTGAAAAGATATAATTTCCACTGTAGTTTATACCAGTTTAGTTTAAATATTTAAATATTATCATTTTGAAATAATTCAGCAAAGCAATGACATAAAACCCAGTGGAAAATGTAAATTTTTTTGAGCAGCTTAATTTTTTGCCACTTACAAAGAGGGTTATAAAAGTTAATATATGAAAAACGCTAACTAGAAAAGCAGACACATCCTATCCTTCTCTCTATATTTCAGGCACATTGGCAACTATCAAGAGTGATCAGAGACTGGCCTGTGTCTCAAGGACCTCAGGAGACAAGTCTTTATATCATAATCTTAGGAAAGTGCCTAAAGCAATTTTTTTAAATGATCTTCTGTGCCAGGGTGGGAGTGGGCAGGGAAGTTTTTGCTCTCCAAACTGGCAGAGAGATGATAAAAAATGGTTTGAGGAAAGCTTGAGACACCCTACATCGACATGAACTGAGGCAAGTCTGAACTTCTGCCAGAATAAAGATATTTTATCTGGGAGAGGGGGAAGAAAACGGAAACACTGTTGTTCATGAGCAAAAGTAAAGTGCTTCAATTGGTCAACGGTACAAACCAGTCATGGTCAGTAAGAACAGCCTGGAAACGAGATGCTGAGGAGCAGAAAAGCTTAACAGCTTTCCAAATTTCACATAACCATATAAAAGCCCTTAACAAGACTTAAGAGATAAATTCACAGCATCGTCCATTCTGTGATCATCATTTCCTCTTCACAGGGGCAGAAGCTAAGGCAGTGGGCAGGCTGAGCACATTGACTCCAGATGATTCAGCTGATTAGGGACTGGCCTTAAATTTAAGCATATCCTTTAAGGATCTGCCTCTTTAATTCAGCCCCTGCCCTCAGTAGGAAGTGTAAGAGCCAAACTTTTTTACGACACTGAAGCAAAAAGGTTTTCTATCTTATCGTGCAGTTTCATGCCAAATAGTGTCCCTTGACATTGTTTGCAGTACCTGCACTACTACAGAGTTTGGGAAGCAAGTAGTTTATGAAATCTGAATCCTAATTCCTCCGTGTGTTAATGTCCCCTCTGAAAAAAAACAGACTGGAAACCATCTATCCTCACAATAGTTTTGTGAAGTTAAATAAATTAAAGACCATTCTTAGTCACCATATAAGGTTCTAACATGGAGTCTTAAAATGTTCTTCTTTTGGGTCATTTTACATCAATTTTCTTTATTTTGCTTTTGCTAATTCTTTTAGCACACAAGTTCTCAGCATGAGACACCCACATAATCCGTGGAATGTTAAAACAATTTATTTTAACAGCTAGAAAGAGCTAGTTTGGCCTTTCACGTCAATGTCTAACACCAAGTAGTTTTAATTAGAACAGGACTGATATACACGAATATTCATTACTGGTTCTGTTAATGTTAAAATCATAACTTCTATACTTCATGGTATGGGATATAAATACACCGATTATCTCCTTATCTAATTTCCACTATGCGTGGCAGTCAAGTATTTTGAGTAGAGAAATACAATTTTTGGTACTTCTTCTTGGCTTCAGTATAGATTTGCATAGTTGAAACAGACACAAGCAAGTAGGAAGGGAGGTGTACACTTCTCTCTAGTGCTACCTTTCAACGGTCTTTACTGATGCTAATATATTTCAGATTATCCATTGGGTTAAAAATACAGAAAGAAAACAGGCCCACGTATCCTTATATTATTTCAAAATTACTTAGTCTGTTCAAATAACTGCATCCTCTCTAGAAACTTCAGATTTTTCAGGGGGGAAAGTGCAATACCAAAGGCAGAATTTACCTATATTATAGTAAACATTATAGTGTCGGTACTGAAACGAGGAAGAGAAGGATGAATTTTGTTCTTATTAACACTCCTTGCAAACAACCTGTTTTACAACTTAAGTCCAAATCAGAGTTATCAAAGGACCCAAAGTAGCCTGCAAAATAATTGGGTATATTTCTATACAGTTCCTCAATTATATATAATTTTAGTTTCTGAATATTTTTAAAACAGTAAAATAATGCCATCCTATCAGTTTGTAAGAGCTCATAAAAACAAACTATTGATGCAGCATTAGACTACTATTTTCCAGGGCAGATATACAACTTGAGGAGATTTTGTAAATAAAATAGTCAAGATATTTTCCTTCTTTTGCAATTAGTGTCACCAATATGTAAAGCTCTTTGGAAATAGTAATAATAATAATAAAAATGTGCAGAGGAGTTTATTTTAGCCCTTTCTTTGTTGAAGCAAAGCAAGTTTATTATCTTTATTTCTGATTGTTATTGTCCAAGCTGATAAACCAAGTGAGTGATGTTTTTTCTTGGTAAGCCCTTATTTATTTAATGTTCACATTTCATGGATTAGTATCAGTATAGGTTGAGTAATAACAAACAGAAATTATGATAACAAATATTTTGCCAAGCAGTTTAATATGAAGGTCTGAGAAGGTTAAAAGTCAGAAAAAAAACCCAAACAAACCTCTTCACAAAGTTTCTGCCCTCCCCACCCTCACCTCACAGAACATCACAGGATCTGACTGAGGTTAATAGTTTCAATACTTTTTTCTCCTTTTCTGTTCTCAGTGTGTGCTGCCAGACAAGCCCTTCTCCCACATTCTTGGGAAGGGGAATAGTTATTTGCTTGGGGGATATATTGGCATTTGCAGATATTCTTATTTTGCCATTGCATTTGCAAATCTTTTGCTGGAATGAAGTTATGCCAACCCCCCTCTCAGTAATGCTCACTTGCATTCATCAACTTGCAACATCACTTCTGGCACCTTCTCTAAGCAGCAAATTTAGGATTTAATTATTCTTACTATTGCCTAAAGTACAGTCTTTCCCCGTTACCTTTGGGGCAGATAGACTGTTTCCTAACACCATGCTACCGCACCTACAGAACAGCTATTTAGACAAGGGTGAGAGAATGAACCCAGATGTCCTCCTTCAAAGGAAATCTGTGTTGCGAGGTTTCAATCTTTAGTCTCAGAGAAGAGGTAATCAAAATATAGATACATTGTACAAAGCAGGAAAAAGGATTTTCAGAGCTTTCTTCACACTAGGAAACCCGTATTAGAGAAGTCATCCCTCAGCTGAAATAATCACTACTAGAAGCTATTGTGAGTATATTTTAAATGCTGTTCATACAGCCTACTGATACTGTACAACTTTATATCATTACGGCTGACAATTCCTAGAAGATGAACTGAGAAAATTTAAGAAGGGTGTGAGAAGAAAACCCAGAAGTCTGATGCAACTGGAGGAAGCAATAAATAATGAACTCATCACAATGTTGTTAATAAGTCTACATTTTGTTGGAGTGGATTTCAGGGTTAACTAATAATGTTGTATAACTAATCATTAATCTCTCTCAGATTTGGCACTGTGTTATTCAAAGAAAACTATGACTCAGGGGACTGAAAATATAGGTCACAGAAGTATGCTATGGACATACTTTAGGAAATTCTTGTAGGATTTCCGTCCTCTGAAGTTAATAGTTCTATTAGTTCACTGAACTATAGTTCTGTTAGTTCACTGAATAGTATAGATGTAACCACACTAGCTGGAGTAGCCTTTTCCTTATTACTTCTCCCCCTTTTACATCTACTGGATATCTTCAAAAAGATAAAATGTAATCTGCTCCTTGTCTTTTTGGCGTTGAATCTTCTTCCACTGAAGCCACAGGCAAAATTCCCACTGAACAGAACAGTGAGGATCAAGCTTTAAATCTCTATTATCAGGCTGCCACATTTAACACCACATTCCTTGTCTCTCATCTGCCACTGATTATCTAAGCCAACAAGTGTTTTTCATAAAGAAAGGTACTGCCTATATGCTTCCATCTTCAGTGACAGTTAAAGAAACAAACTATACACAAGCCTTAGAGGCATCGTTTCTAAATAGATCACTACTACATAAAAGCTGAACTGTGAGCTTCTCATTACATTTTGTCACTGTTTCACTGTCCTTCAAGAATATTAATCTCCAAACTAAGACTCAGGTAATAATCCTGAAGAAATCATCCCATTATGAGTTAATGGGTGGATTTTCAGCTAATGGACCAAGCTGAAGACAAGGACAGTTAACACTATAACAAACTACAGCAATATAACCAATTTCAAGGGGATCATTACTATCATCAACTGTATTAAATGGTTTATAACAGCTTTTTTTAATTCTTTTTAAGAGTTATGTGAAGTAGAGCAAATGAGAGACTGCTTTGTTAGATAAGTTGTTTCCAACCAATTTTCTAAGCATTTAAGACACAGGGAATGCTGACAGTCATATAACAAATAATTTAAATGCACCAGAGGTTGTTCTTTGCTCCAGTAAGTGGCGGAAATCATTAAATCATTTATGTGATCAGATTTCAATGAAGCTGATCTATAACTCAGTGTACAGAAGAAGCACCAGATTCAGACTATGCTCAGTTCCATTGCCAGAGCCCATCACTTGAGCATTTCAAAAATCTCATAATCTGCCAGCCAATTACATTACCAGGCCAAAGGAGGATGAAAATAAATACATCAAGAGCCTCGTTCCGCACTCAGTTCTACAAGTAAACTAGATCAAGGAAAAGCCAAGCTATATGTATTTCTGAACTTTGACTGCACAGTGGAAACAGATTTTTACCTCACTTACTTTCAGATATGATGCATGTTTTCTTCAAGCGATAACTTAGTGATAACAGAATTTTTCACTAGTTCCACAATTTTGCAGTAGTAACAAAATGCTACCCTTTTCTCTTCAATCTCAACCCCTCCTCAACATTAGAAACAATCAAGGATGATGTTCCACAGTCTGTACTAGTTCCCAACATCTTCTGAAATGTATGTCCTTTCTCCAGACAATGGCTCGAGTTTACTATGAATCTGCCCCTCTTCATTCCTCTACTCCATAATGCAAGATTAAGTACCCTTAATATTATCAATTACACATCATGATTTAAGCTAATACAGCTTTAAATTTGTTTCCAACAAATAAACCAGACACAATATTCGACATACAAAAATAGTTGTTTATTAAGAGGGAAGAAATAAGAGGGTGGAATGATAATGTCCCAAGTTATTTAGATAACAACCTGTACCTACAAAATCCTGAAAAACTAAAGGTCTTGTGTCCATGGACACTGTAAATGGAGTGCAGTTAATCATGTTCTTTTATGTTATCTGTGACCCAAATATTTTCTTGGAGTGTCTATTTGAATAGCTGCATAAAGGAATAGAAGCAAATGTCACACTGTTGCAAAAGGGCAGTCATTGTAGTGGGATACATAAACATGACTGTAGCCTGCCAGATGCATAATGTCTTTTTGCTCTCCCCAGCACTGATAAGGCCTCCACTGGAAAAGGAGATGTGGCCCAATAGCAGAGTCCAGAGGACAGTAACACAAGTGTCCCCTGGTTCAGATATGACCAATAAAGAAAAAAATAAACAGACTTGTTCAACCTAAGAAAAGGAAGGACTGAGGGGGAAAAATCTTCAAATACAGAATAAAAGTAGCTCCCTATATCCACGCTCAAAAGGCTATCAAGTGTTAAGCTTAATCTACATCTTCCTCAAAGTTCATATATTAGGAAAACTATCTACCAACAACTGAATGCTAGAATAGGTTTCTAGAAACATCATGCTGTTCCTATTGTAAATCTGTATTCCATTTATTATCAAATCTTTTTATGGAATTTCAACTCAAGAAAAGTTTGGAGTACTAAGGCAACTATACCAGGCTCTCCCAGTCATAGGTAAAATTTATCAGGTTCATTGCAAAGGAGAATAAATATATTGCCTAAAGGTTTTTGGAGATCATCAAAAAGTTGTGCTACAAAACACCTCCCATACATAGGAAAAGCTTTTTGGCAGATAATGATTAGAATGGAAACTCTGGAAACCTAGGACCCTTTAAACTTTTACTGTGACCTATCACACGACCTTAGACAAGTTTGAGGCTGTGTTTAATCAATCAGCCTCAAAAAATCCCCCAGATTTGCCCATAAGATCTTTTATTTGAGATACAACTTACAAAAAAGCAACACTATCCATTGGAAACTAATGCTTGTTTCAGGTAACAGCCACTTTCTTATAAAGCTAATAACACTGATCACTCAGCTAGTGCTTAATCAGCCAGCTTTCTCCACACCTAGTTTACTTGACATAAGCCTATTATCAAAGCATCAACAATCTGTGAATTTGCTGATTGGATACATCTTCAACCACTGTAGGAGAGAAACATCTTTTCCTTCTTCTCACATGGCAAACAAATGTACTTGGATGAAAGAACATGTGCCTTGAATTCTACCTTTTCATATTCAGTAATAGATCAGAGGAAAAATAGAATGAATGTTTACAATACTGCATCTCATGAGAAGTACTCGATTTCTTTATCAGATATTAGTTTCTAATCTTTATAGTGAAGATAAACATTATTAGATCACAGGACTAATTTCAAAATGAGGATGACATAATTCTCTACATACACCACAGAGGTTAAACACCATCAGTATTACAGATGTCTGATCTATTGTCCACCTCACACGCTTGTGTACATAGAATTGGTTTTTGTGTGTTATTTCACTTAAAAATTCTTCAGCATAGGATTCTTCCATACTGTTCCTCAAGCACCTGTTCCACTTCTTTAATAGATTTTGCATATCAATCTTCAGGTATACATTTCAGATTTCCTTTTATCTTCAATTTCTGTCCTTTTGTGGTTCTTTAAGCTTTATACCTTCCAAATAGTTCTATAAAGCTCATGTTCTCTCATATCTACAGTATAAGTAACAGTTTGGAAAAGATTAAACTAATCGCTTCTTGTTTCTTTATCATAATTAAGAGCTACAGTCTTGAGCTTATTAAAATATATGTCCCCTGACGCCTCACTTTATTCTGGGATAAGTAGGACATGAGGCAAGCATTCACTCTTTCCCAGAACATGAGAAGGACGTGCACTCTTTCTCTCAAAGAAAGAAGAGCCACAATGACAGTGCTGTTCCACATTCCGTTCACTTGGCCAAGGACTGGCATGCTGTAGGATGAAAGAGAAGGAAATGCTGCTCACATTCTTGATGGCATTTCCTACTGTCAAAAGCTCTACCACGTACCACACCGTTATCCACTAGCAGCCCTCGCTTTTGGCTTTATTAGTAGTCAGCTTCCTTCTTCAAATGGAATTTCCATGCAAAAGATAATTTTCCCTCCAACACAGGTCTTCCTCTTTCTCACAAATGCCATTTTGTTATTTTGTGCTCACATTCATAATTTTACTCAGCCCTTCTGTATTAGTTGCTCTGTCCAAAGTGCTATTTGCAATTTCTTCAACCGAAAGCGTCATTAGTATGCAGGTTACTTCCTCTGTTTAATCACAAAAAGGGATTTAACCCCAGTACCAGCAGGATCTCTCTGGAATACCTCATCTATGATTGAGGGCCCTTTCAATTATGGACTGTGAACAGGCACATCAAATTCCCTCTTTTTCTACCAAGATAGATTATTCACAGTTAGAAAGCTCCTTTGACTTTCTCCACTATTGATTAGGGGAGATTTGGACCGTTTCCATGCTGCATTACATCCTGTATATCTAACAGGCTCACAGGCAGTGTATCTATATTTCACCGCAATCTGATTACAACAGACAACTGGCTTTTGATTCTCACTACTATGATTTCAAGGCAACAAGCAGTGAGGAACATATGGCACCATTTTTACAGGACTAGGATATTTAAATCTTCTAGAGAACCAGCCGACCTCTGACTTGCAAATGGTAATTTTCTAATTTTTAAAATCTCAGCACTCTATGTTGCATAAAACCTGTCAGTTAGCATAGCAACCTGTACACATGCAGCATAATGTCTTCCAGTAGCACTGCCTGCCAGAAGTCACCATCTGTACTTCCTCTGCTGAGAACAGCCAAACTGTGAAACAAAGTTGGGCTAACACAGGAATAACATGCAAGACTTCTCACCACAAATGTTGCGGTGCGTATGAAAGCTTCACCTTCATCATTTCGTAGGCGCATAAAGACTCCCATTTTCATGCTGTTTCCATCAGGTTGCTAAACAGCAGGAGTGAGAAGAGTAAATTACTGGAACAGAGCAAGGGAGTGCAAAGCTTTTCAAGACTGTGACAGCTGGTTAACTCTTCATATGACATGTTCCAGGAAAATGAAAAACAAAACTACCCCGTCCATTAGAAACACAGGAGTGATGAAGCTATTTAGATGGTGGGGCAAGCATATGGAAACCTAAGTCTTGCTTTGACTAGTGCAGGGGCAGCTGCTTAGCTGGAATAAACTGATTGAGGAGTGACAAAACACACAGCTGAGGATCTGCCCACATTCTGGTGTCTTCTCTTCTGTAAGGGAAAATGTCAATGCCCCATACGCGTACGCTCCTCTACAGCAGCTACACACGAGTAATAACAAAAATTACTCGCCCAAAGCTGTTATTGGTTCTGCTCTGCCATGACTGGACCATCCAGTGCTTGCCACGCTGACTGTCCTGCAGGCAGTTCACTGAGCTGTGCACCTCTGGCAGCTGCAGAGGCCTCAGCTAGGTCCCACCCTCACATTAAGCACTCAGGATGCTCTGCTCCACACATGGCATTCCTCGCAACCTTTGGTACAAACAGATATCTCTTCTACCTTCTGCTGTCTCCAAGGTAGGATCCTGTTGCACAGTTTTTAGTTCACACAGCTCTCTTTCTGGGTCTCAAACTCTCAGCATTCTGATAATTTTCTAAGAACAAAAGCCAAGAAAACCATTATTCTGAAGGTTCAGACTGAACCCTAGAGGGAACAGAGCTAAAAAAACCAAAACCAAACAAAAGCAAAAAACATGCCTTCCTAAGTCTCCCTACTGCCATCCTAAAGCACAATGGCAATGAAAAGGAGAAGAATGCAAGAGTGATTGCTAAACTCACACCTAAACGTGCTATTCTCAGCCAACAACATCTTTCAGGTTTGGTTTTTTTTTTTTACTGGTGCGCATGACTGCTTAGATAAAGGAACATGCAGGATACTTGAGTCCTGCGCTTCCATTACTTGCTATGAAGCTACTTTTCTGGACAAGAAACTTCCTTCTATACCTGTGAAAACCTCATCTCTCTGTGATAACACCGGACACAAAGCTTTTTTTGTTGCTATCTGTGAGATGAATGAGGTTTGGAAGAGGAGAAAAAGCACACATATGCAAAGATTTAGGTTTATTTTAGAAATAATACTGGAATACACAAATGTATGTAAAACTACTAAAAAAAATCCTTAATGCATTTGTTTTATCTGAAATGCTGCATTTGCTCAGCAGATAAGCACATTGGAACACTGATCACTTAACAACAGTCAGCTGTACATCATGTTTATAATATTCACCTGGAGTAAATTTCATTACAGCATTTGGGGCTTTTTGAATCCCTGGGTTTTATCTAATTTTCCTTTTGGGTTGAATGAGGCACAAGCAGGTCAAGTGACTTTTCCAAAACCACAGAAAAAAAATAAAATTATTTCCTTAAAATTAGAAATCCAGAACACTCCTACTTTTAGTTTTCTTGCTTGAAAAGCTAAAATTTTGTCAATATATTCCAAAGAAGAAAGATATTCTGCAGAAAAATTGTTACAAAAAAAACTCCCCACAATTTGTGAATAAGTATTTTCTGTATAATAAACAGCTATGTTAGAAAACACTATGGTACTATACCTACTTGCTGCCTTTTCTGTTTCATACGCACATGAGGAACACACACTAGAGAGACACGTTACAGAAGCTGGCAACAGTTTAGAATTTGGATATTACACTCTAGAGGATAATATTTCATTAGATATAGTTGTTCACGTTTCTGAACAGGTATCCTGATGCCTCAGTAGGACTCCTGGACCAGAGAATATTAATAAAATATTTCACATTGAACCAAGTCGCTACAGAAAATTATATCTATTCCTCAGCTTCACCATAAGTGAAAAAGTTGTCCAAATAAATGACTATACCTCTCCACCGTAAAGAGGTTTATTCAATTGAGCTCTTGACACTCTTGAAAATCTTCCTAAAAGAAAGCATGCACCGCTATGCAAGTATAGCCAACCCAGCCAGCTCATTGTTTGGAAGAAGCCACCTGTGACACAGCTTAGGAGTAAAGGTAGGTGTAACACCACACAGGAGCAGCTGTTTTTCCCAAAATCTCAGCTATTTTAGGGATCTTAACTGAGCCATGAGCCAATCTAGTGGTCAGGTCACATGTGCAAGTGTACACAAGGATGAAAATCATGATCACAAGCAGACCAACTTTGGCCATGTAACAGATTCAGAAAGGAAATACTAGCCTTTTAATAGTTCATTCAGTTGTTTGTAATTAGGACTCCTTCAGCCCTGGGAGTTACAGCATAAGATACTGACACACGCAGAAACAGGAAAAAAAAAAATCTACCATTACAACTGGTTAGAAAATTTTTGACAAAAAATAATTTAGATTTCATCATTTTTATACAAAATTTTAACTTGTAAAACAACTACTGCCAAAGCAAAGGCGGGAATGCAAAGCCAGCTGTTACCAGATAGAGAGATTAGACCTCCGAGACTCGCCAAGTCCAGGAAAGTCTCACATGAGCAAACCAAGACCAAGACAGAGCACAACAGGCAGCAAACACAAGCGACAAGTTCACAGTTTCTTCTAAAAATTACACCTAAAAAACAAATCTTCTTCCTGAAACAACAACAAAAAAATGCTATCTACCTATCCTCAAATCCTTGCTTCTTAAGTGCAGATGACTTCAAAGCTCTTACTTTGCATCTGATCCTTTAGGAATCCTTTACAGATTTTAAGGATTTCTAAAGCACATACTCTCCCCTCAGGATGCTCAGCGTAACACATCACTACTAACACCATCAATAGTTTGAATTACCAAGTACACATTTTGAACACCGAGGCACTCCCAGATAACTCAGCAACACACCACTTTGCATTGATAGTAGCTGCAACATGTTCAGCATCAGACTTTCTGCATATATATGGCACCCATGCAGTTTTGTACATGGGCAATTAACTACTCTGCCAGAGCCTATATATACCACATCAGAAGTCCACAAGGGCAATCTTGTTTTTATCCTGTTCTGAAACACAACATAGACTCAAACTGCAAACAAGCGGCTGCTAAAACTCTCTTCCAAAGGCCATATAGTACAACTCTTACCCTCAAAGCAGATATCCAATTTTTCGTCTTCCCTCCAGCCTATGACTGTCCTTCAGAAGCCAAAAGTTTATGGTTTTTTTTCCTGAAACCAGACCACAGTGCTTCTGCTCTTTCACATCTTGTTTCTCTGGGGAAAGCTCAGCTCACCTCTTCCTGATCTGTTATCTTCTACAGCTGGGCCAATTTTCTACCACCTTTTAATTGTTACTTGGGTTAACTCCTTCATTACTGGAGAGAGCTCATGAACACAGGTAATTCTAGCAAAACAAAGGCAAGCACTGGATCAATTCCTAAAAAGTACTGCAGGTTATAGATCTAGTTGTGGCTGGTTCCTTCATGCATCAGTCTCTGTATAAACCAAAAAAAGGCTGGTCCTGTAGCTGTGCTTATTATTTCTATGTTTTAATTAAAAAATTCACATAATTTCAAGGACTGAAGAAGAGACTGTAAGGTATGAGTATTGCATTTATCAAGATAGTTTTACCAGCAGGCAAAAAACTGATGACTGATGCTTAAAAAGTGCAGGCAGATTTTCACACTCTCTGATCATTTGCATAATTCAGTTTTTACCACCATTAAAATTTGTGTTGGTTTTATTTACGGTGCTCCCCAGAGCTGCATTCTGCAATTCAGCAGCGCAAGAAGCCACTCGTTCCCCTAGCAATATTCAGTAGGAATCTTTCAGAACCCTAAACTGTTTTCTAACTTCACAGAGCATGTGTGAGGTCCTCTAATTTACAACATATCTAATTCATATTTCTCTATCATATTAAGAAGAGTGTTTACTTACTGGTCTTATGCGAAGCTGCCTCTACAAAGCAATGCGTGCCTTTCACGACCTAGCTAACAGGTAGCAACATATGCTAACATTCTGTTTGCATCTGAAGGAGTGAAATTTCTAATCACAGATGGAGAGATACTTTGAAATATTGTTTTTATTCGTGTGTTTTTAACACTGAAGTCAATTGGACTTCTGAGACCTTCCAGAAAGATGAAATTACAATGTACTGATATAACATTAAAGTTTTAGAAGGTTTAAGTAAGCATTCAAACTGTCAGAGACTTTCCCAAACATTAGGCTTGGAGAGTCAGAAAGGAAATGATTTACATGAATTAAATTATGCTAGAAACCAGCAGGGATAAGAAAAGCAAAGCACACTGAAGAACTTCAGAGGGGACTCACAGAGCATTCAAGGGGATAACGAAGGAGACCCAAGAGAAGAGCAGTTTGTATATTGTCTAATTCAATAATCTACTTTAATCCTACTGAATAATTGTTTACTTCAGGCAAACTATAATCAAATCATGTCTCTATCAACTGGTTGCTAGGCTATAAATGTTAAGATGAACCACTCTTACAATAATTTCAATACTTTCCAGCCCTTACAAATAGTTACAAGCTTGTTGACAGCACCAGCCACCACTTGCCTTGTTCCCTAGCTTATTCATACAAGTTCTCCCATCTGTACTTCACATACTGATTCCAACCTTTGAAGTCACTCTTTGTGGAAGTACTTTAAAGGAGAAATTTCTGAAGGGTATCACAAATTTGGAGATGAGATAGAAGGAATTGGTACGCATTAGAAAAGGTTCATTTCCTGTCATTTTGGAAGGAATAGGATTCTTAAAGGCAGGGACAGCATGAAGTCCATATTAATGCTCAAATCCTTACTTTAGAAAAAAAGAAGAAAATAAAAGGTTAACCACAAACACAATTAATTAAAAATGATGCCACACAGGAATACAGCCAATTCACAGAATACTTATCAATCTGTCACTTTCTGTGGTATCTCTGTAACTTTAGCAATTGTATTTAAAATAAATTTATAATTACACACATTAAATATAACAGAATGTATAAAGCAAGATGTCTAGAAAAGAGCATAAGGCAGCTGATCTGCTTCTCCTACCCTATGAAAATTTTATTATTTATTAGGTTTTTGCCCAGGACCACCCTACATGAAACTGCAATGCTTTTCTGGTCACATGGGGCCTTTTTCTTTTCATAGTTCAGCAGGGTCCTCTTGCATGATTGCGGTGAGTTTGCTGACTGAAGCTCACACGTGCCAATCCTAGCGTTATTCGTCGTCTGTAACTGCCTAACTGGCACATGCTGCCACAGTCACTGTCCAAATGTTCTAATTAGCGTTCACAATATCCTCAGGAAAGACAGGGCAAGTATCTTTTGTGACTTATTTAGATATCTCCTGTTTCATATACAGGATTTATCCTCAGAAAAACTTGTGATGGCTGACCTTGATATATATGGAAAATTTTGCCCGGGCAAGCTGCCAGACATTTTGTTTGATATCTACATTTTTCTCCCTCTTGGCTGTCTTGTTGTTGTAATTTTTTTCCCTTCTGGCTTCTTGGCTTTTTTCATAACTACTTCAGGGCTTATTATCTTTACCAAAGACACGGGCATTATCTTTCCAGCCATACCTTTTAAAATGTTGTTTGTAATAATACACTGTGAAAATTGTGGAGAAAAATTCAGAAGCACCTTCGGAACTTAAATTTCACTGTCTTTCATTCAAGCAACTATAAGATAGTTGTAAACTTTACATGGACTATGACATTAACCTTTCACACTTACAGTTATATAAGTCTATATGACCACATATTAAAAAGTTTAATATAATATCATGTTTGACTCTTAAGGTATTTTGTTTTTCAATATTTTAACAAAAATTCTTGCATAATGTAAAAAGAAAGAAACATTCTTTCTAATCTTTTACTATTGTCCTTTGAGAATTAGGATAATCGGGTGAGAAGATAAAGTGTATTTGTTACAGCTACAAACATCATCTCCTACATACAAGCTCATCCCTAATATCCAAACATATATTAGGTTCTCTTTCCCAGTCTCACTGACAAGATGAAAAAAGTGATGTTGCTAATAACTGGAATTTTTTCAACTCCTAATTGCTTATTTCTCTCAGAAAATTCTTAAAAAAAAAAACCAACTGAGATAAAGCCCATCATTGTAACAAGGTAAACCACTGGCTACATTTGAAAGATGAATGCTTTGCAGTTTTTTAAATTTAGGAATCTTCCATGGTTTAAAAATATGTTCCTTGTATTTACCAAATTTATGGGATAGTTACTACTTTTATCCCATATAAAATAACAAAACAACAAACCAGGACCTTGAAATTTGAAGCACTGGGAAATATCTGTCATCAGCTTGCTAACATTTTTGTATTGATGTGCTGAAAGTACTGTTTCGTAAAACTCCGAGTCTGCCAAAAGGCAGATGGCATCCAAAGGAAACCTGGAGAAAAAGGGGCAGAGAGACAGAACTTCAACCAGATTTGGGAGTTTAGCAAGAAAAAGTTTTTGTTATTTATGTTCTGCAATTTAGCTTGTCTAGACAATTTTAAGAAAAATGCAAACCACCTACTGAAGATTTTGTGGCTAAGCCTAAAACTGTTGAGTTACTCCTCAAAGGAAAAGGTGGTGACAAAACACTCTGTATCAAGTTCTAGACCAAAGAACCGTACAATCCCATCTTCAGAGAAATAAAGGCTGTCCCTGCCAACCTCGAACTCCCCCTGAGGGCAGGACATGCACACCACCCAAATTAGATGCTCCCAGGTCCTTAGGAGAAACTGTAACTTTTCAAGCTTTACGCATGATTATTAAATTTCATGCAAGGTGGAGTGATGATTTGCTCTTAAAAAAGGAGGAAGTCTGCGTGAAGCTAAAGCAAATTGGTATTGTTGACCTTGGCCCTGACTCTGCTCCTGTTTAAGTTAACAGAAACACTCCTGTTAATTCTGTTGAGACCTGGATCAAGCTTCCTGTTCAAGTAAAATGGAAAGCTTTAGAGAAATTTCAGGCAATGCCAGGATTACTGAGACATGACATGATGTTCTAATATCGAAGAGTTATGTTCTCATGTAGGTTAACTGTTTTATTGACAAGAAAATCTGTGTATGCATCCAAAAAGACACTGGAATCCTGGTTAACTGTGAAAAGAAATTTCTCATAGAAGCTTTATAAGTTATTTTTTTAGATGAAAACTAAATCCATGCTTCTAGGTATGCAGAAATGAATATATGGAATGTCTGACTGCCCTGGACAAATCATGAGAAGTCAGATGACTCCCGTGATTTAGATTAACTGGGATATATTTCTCAGGACCACATCAAAGCGACTTAAACGCCTACATTTCACTGAACCTCAGGTTTTTACTATTTCAAGGAGAATAATAGTGTTACTTTCTCGGAAATGTGACACTTAGTATACTTAAATGCAAAATTTCTCAGTTTCTTGTGCTAAATACAACTACAAAGCCAAGATAAAATCTGACTCTAATACTTATTCATTAAATATTTCAATCCCAGCAGTAGGAAAACTCGTATTTGTTGAACTTGTGTTCTTTCCTAAAATCGTTTGCTCAGTTCAAAAATCTGTTTCCTATATTCTTTTCATCAAACTTCAAAACAATTGACAAATAATAGGTAATTGCAGTAAATCAGCTAAAAAATAAATTGAAAGAACAATTCTAATAATCATTATACAGTTTGAACCAGATAAGGTCAATTTTGCTCAGAAAAAATCTTCAAATATGGTAAGTCAGCTAACTGGACAGTGCATTTAGCTTTTTTGTGATTTGAAGGCTTAGCTAGAAACTTAGTACAATGTCTACGAGAAACCTCTTTTTTGTTCTAGTGAAGTTTAAAGGAATAGACTCTACTGCTGTATTTCTGAACAGTTTATTTGAACCATGGAAGGATACCTAAAACCATTGACATGGGAACAGAGTCAGAGTTACAGTCATCTAGTGTCACTATTTGAAGTGAATGCAATTTTTCAAACTAGGATTTATACCTTACAGTTTTTTATACTAATAAACGTAATCCATCCCCTGCATTCTATGTTTACAAATCTTGCTTAAGGACTTCTAATTATTATATCTAGTATGTCACGTTAACTCATTTTGCTTGCTAAACACCTGCTATTTTTTACCACATTTGAGACCCTAATCCCTTAAAGAGCCTTCTGCTCAGTATGCATTTTTATGAGGACACGCAGTATTCTCAACCCTTTTTAAATCTCAAGAACAACAGGTGTGTAAGAGTGTAAGAGTTGTCTTCTGTCTGTGGTCTGACTGGAGGAAGTAACGTATTGTTTGGCAAAAATAAATCACCTCCTGTACAAAGGGAGAAACACTGAAAGTTCCTGAGGGAGCGCATCCTTGAATATGTGTGTCTTGATTATCCAGTAATTCAAGGCACAAAGTATAGACAAGATCACGGAGTTTAGACAGAACAAACCAATTTCTTATTCAACTTTCAGCAGATTTGACCACCTATCTTCAGAGTGTATGGCTTATGAATTTAAGTAGATTACCTCAATGCCTTACATTAATATGAATCCCTACATGGCGGGGATATCACTGTAATGAACCCCTACTTCAAAGAAAGCAACTCTTTATTTCACTGTAGTATTTAAAAATAGAGAGGATATATTTCCACAAAGAATTTTTTCTGAAGGACTATTATTGAGGCCAGTATCGGGAAATATGAATACAGCTGCATTAGGACTGTCAAGATACTTACCACAGGAATAGTCACTGTACTTTAACTGTTACTTGTGTAAGGAAGAACTATAATCCACTGATTATTATTGTTACTTTTGCTTCGCGCTCAACAACAGTGACTGATTTCTCCTCATAACACAAAAAACTACAAATAACTCCAAAACTGCATGGGTACAGTGGTTTCAGTACCTGTCTCCCTCCACATCAAAGCAGTGACAGCGGGCGAGGGACAGGGACCAGAGTTATGAAACTGGGATTTTTTTCAAAAGGGAAAAGAAAACAAACCATAACGTGACATATACAAAAAAGTCTCATTATGCAAAACAAAAAAAAAATCTATATCTGATTAGCATTATTAGAAGCTTATGAACATGCAACAGCTGAGAACACATCAGCACTAAAAGCTAGTTCTTGGAAGCTAGTAAATGCAGAGTTAAAGCCAAGAGCTCAATGTTAATTTTGCCCCATCTGTTTTATACATTAAAATATGTCACATGGCTTGAGTCATTTTACATTTCTTGATTTACTTAACTAGGATTTCTCGCAGTCTGACACACATACATATTCTGGTTTTGGCTTAAAGTTTCAGTCTCACTGAAATTTAATAAAGAAGTCCAGTTTGAAGGAATTTGATTTAATAACATTAGTTTTGTATAGGTTTGATACTAGCTGGTGGAAAATTAACACTGGCTCAACCTGACAGGATTGTTTCGAATGCTTGCATTCCGGGTGAGCCTTTAACAGAAAAATTCCAGGTGGTCTAGATAGGATAGTAAATGAAAATGGGAGAAGTGAGTGGAACCTGATTTCCCATATATTTCTGTCATTTGCCTCACAAAGTCCACCATTGCGGTAACTCCAGCATCCTCCATTTGCCGTTACATTCACAGTGAGCAAGAGAAGCTCACAGAGTCTGAAGTTCGGCTACCAGCTGACTGATGGTTATGTGGCTACTGCTGGGCCAGCTAGCTTATGCCAGACAGAGCACATGGTGTCTGAGCTCCCCATGGCTTTTCCTCGGTGAACACTCATTTGAATCTTTTTCTTGTTCCGCAGTAGCCAATTCTTATGAAATTTGAAGGTATAATCCTCCTGTTCCTTGTCTGTTGCAACTGGCTAAATGTGACTTGGAGGTCAGAATTTGGTCAAGACAACAGGTAGGCTCAATAGCTTACAGTTATTAATTTGGGAATCATTCTGTTTGGGAAATAATCCTATATATGATCTAAATACGAAAACTGAAGATGGAAGACAGTATCTGGATGCTGTATATATTTTCATGGTATTCTGAATGGCTAGTGTCATACACCACTTATTTCTAAGACAACTGCATTTTTAAAGGTATCGTATCAATCTGTGTAACTAAGGAACTTCACCTACCAGAGAAGAAAAAGAGAAAAGTACATCAGTGTTTCATAAGTCACCCTCTGTTCTCCTAGCCCACACAACAACCAAACAACAAGAAGTTTGAAACACTCATGGCCTCATTTAGCTTGTAACTTTTAAGTGGATACTGAAGGTCATGACTTAAACAGAGGGAGCTGTATTTTCTATTTTGGTCTGGTTTTAATTTGGGTAATCTTTCCATTAAATATAGCTATTTATGACATCTGTTAAAAGCCTATACTGCTAATTTAGCTTAAAAAAATAATAAAAAAAATCTAATGGAGTTGTATTGGAAGTTTTCCATAAAATTAATGTTCCAAACTTAATGGATGTCTAAGGTATCATTATTAACGGGAATATTCCATAAACTAAAATCAGAGCCTTTGAATTGGTGATCTGATACAGTTAGATCGGAACTTATTGAAAGCTGGAACGATGCCAAAGTACCCAGGAATTCAATTTAAACACCTTATGGAGGTTAATGCTTTTACAGTATTTACTTTAATTAGTGTTTTATTAAATGCTCAATTTCACTCACATACTTGGGCAAGAGTAGCGGCCAGCTTATGTGTAAAGCAAATATGGCTGAGGTAAGATTACCTTACTCTCTCTACATCTGTCCAAAATACCAATCCTCTCTATGATTTCCAGGGTTACATTGCTTTTGGCTACACTACCACATCACCGAGGAAGTCATATGTGTGCACCACGGACTGGCCAACCAAGATTACATTACAGACTGCAGGCCTCCTCACAAACTGCTTTGCCCTACCAAAATTCATGGTGTGCGTGCATTTCTTGCCTTTTGTTCCATGCTGAATTTAGAAGCACCATTTTTTCCTGGTTAATTACACTATGCATTTTTATTGTGTGGGGAAGGAATGGATTGCCACTGTAGGTAACTCTTAACACAAAGGAGTTTATTCTTTATCTACTTTGGGATTGCTCCTAGGCCAATGAAATCAGCTCTTGCACCTGTTGACTGCAACAGGCTTAGAAACAATTTCTTACTCTATGTTTTGTACGGGAGTAAAAATAAAATTTTAAAATGTACAGTGGCTTTTTTTTTTTGTCATTTACAAAATAATCCAGAAGAAAAAGAAATTACTGGCCTATGAGAAAATCTGTAATCATAGTACATGTGGAGTGACTACATATACAATAGTCTTTGGACTATCGTGTCTGTAAAAGAAATTCAATACTATTAACAAAAAAACAGAACAACCACACAAACCCCACCCCACACTAACCCCTCCACTATTAAAGTCTGCAGGAAGAACCTTACAGAAAGAGATTTTTTCCAGATTCTTTTTATTTTCCAAAGTCTGAGCACAGTGAGTCAGAAATACTTATAAGTCACTGGGAGTATCTTCAGGCTCAGACAATTTCAGTAGGATTGCAATGTTTTACACAATCCTGGAAGGAAAGAGATTAAGAAATAAAAAATAATAGTGAGGGGAAACTAGTCTGGGTCAGATTTTCAGCTGCTGAAAATCAACTTCAGTGGTACAAATCCATTTATAACTGCTTGGAATAAGGCTATGGAGATATTGTAATACTTAGCTTGCAGAAACACATTGATGTCTTCTTTCTTGACTGGCTCTCTGGGGACCTCAGGAGACAAATGTATTATACTGTGCTTGAGCACTGAAATGATGCAGCACTTTAGGGGAGGTGGGTAGCAGGAGGGGATGGAGATAGGAAAAGGAATCATTCAAGTCCTTCCAGATGTGCCTGCACCTCTGCTCCAGGGTGCCACTGCTGCTTTGCCTGTGAGAGCTCTAAACCGTCCTTGATAAGGGAGTACACCTCAGAACAACAACGCCGTCACAGCATTTTCTGCAGCTTGTACTCTCTGTGGCCACAAGGATGCTGTCAGGCGGTTAGCCTACGCGGAGCTCCACTTCGCCAAAACATTGCAGGAGTCACAAAAGATGTGAGCACAAACAAAAATGGCTACAAGAAAAACGACAAAATTTCAGGGTAAAAGGCTCATCCACCACTGCTGGCTCCTTTAAGTACTACTCCTTGTAGTCTTTCATACTGGTACTTTTCCATTGCCGGAACAGCTCTCCAGCCCAAGGACTTGACAGGTATGTCAGGTACAATTTAGCTCTAAATCCATCTGTCTGCAAGCAGTAGTGGCCACCAGACCTGCACCATGGTTTCAGTAGTAGGTGCTATCACATGTTAATTCCTTAAAGTGACTGAAAGCTTTGAAGCTATTTGCTCAGTTCAATATTTAAAAGTACTGTAACGTTTGCATTTCAATCCTCGTGTTCAATGAGCCACTGCTCTTACAAGGAAGATAAAAAGATGCCTTTAAGCCATTACACGTGATCTTCTGGCTATAAATAAAAAGAAGGTATTTCTGACAGCTCTGTGCCAGGATACAGAAATAGAGCTTATTGCATTTAAGAAGGAAGATACTGCATATAGCAGGCAATTGCCACATCAAGGCCTTTAATTACAGTGAGAACTGTCCATGCTTTAAGTACCTCGACTTTTATGGGCCAGAGCAGCAGCTAAGTGCTTAGGTAAGGCTGTAACATTGTCTTCTGGACTCTGGCTAAGAGCCAGCACTCTTGTGGCAGCGTAGTAGTATAGTGCAGTGTATTTCTGCCTATTGTCCAAAGACTGGAGTACCAGCTGTAACTCGAACAGGCTGATTAATGTGGCTACTCCTCTGTGAAAATGGGGGAGTATATAAAACTCGTATCAGAATGAGGAAGTAAAATAATATCCTTGACATGTTTCTTCCACCAGGATGAACAGATCAGTCCAGACCAGACGAGTCCCGGTCAGGGGCTTCAAGCAAGCATGGAAAAGCCTGGATATGAGCAGGCACCCCAGATAGCATTAATATTGCTTGAGGCATTGCTAAGAAACACCAGGGTGATTGAGCTAATGGTAATATGGTATCTGGTACTTGTATGGTACCATCCTTCTAGGAAGGATACAGCAATGTAATTGAGAGGCTGAGCAAATGTTGCATATATCAGCATGGCATGTGAAAGGTAAGTGGTAAGGCAGAAAAGAAACTAACGGTTAAGTATTAACAGGATGCTTGCTATTCCATGGCACTGTAAGGCTGGCAGCCTACACGCCAACACTCTGTTTCTTGGGTAGATGATGTTTAAAATATTCATCCCTCTAAACCACACAAAAATTCCTGTCCTGCTGGTGGCCTTCTTGCAGGTTTTGTTATTAGCTGCGGTGATTTGGCCTCAAGCAAGGTATTTTAAAGCAACGCTTGTAAGCTGGATGCCAGAGAACACCAGAGACTGAAAATCTTCTTTCAGATAGACAAAATATATCTAATCCTATAATAGCTAGTGTGAGGTGTTTGGCAGACATCCCAGAATGAAGGACAGAGCTGATCAATATTAAACGTTCACAAGCAAGTGCAGCAAGCCAACAAGAAAAATACAGGATGTAGCCACTATTTTCAGAGAAGAGGGAATTCTCAGGCTAAGGGAAGCAGAGTTGGTATTTGGACATTATCTCATCTAAACACAGATTTTTTTTCTTTGGATTGTGTAGCTGTTGAACATGATTAACCATAAGCACAGATTTCTACCTACCTGTCTCACAAGGTCTCTCTGGAATACACTTTTGCCAAAGCTCTTCAAATTCCACAGCTGAAATATGACATTCTTTTTAGGAAAACAGCTCTACAGATATTATTTTAATAAGGTTAGCTTATAGATTTTCATCTACATACTTTATGCAAAAGAGAGGAAGAAAAGAAACAAACAAACAAACAAAAAAGGTAGCAACCTTCCTCACGGAACTTTAAAATTTGAAAGAGAGAAGGAAAGTAAAATTAAGCCATTAAAGAAAAACATTCCCCATCAAGTTACTGTATCCCAACAATACATAGCTTTCAACTGCTGTTCCAAGAACTCCAAGCTTCAGAACAGGATTGGTTTCTTAACTCATTCACACAAGGACACAATGTGGCCCATGCCATTCTAAATCCCCAGGACTGTTTATGATGTCTGTTACAATTAAGTTCATCTGTGCTTTAAATTTAATTCTCCATTTCTTAGGCTTTTGAGCCTTTCATTGAAGAAAACCCACTCAGAGATGGTCCCTAAGCCTTAATAAATCGGAATTGCTTTGACACTCAACTGTTATAGACCTTCCTGCTATGCACAAGAGCTAAAAAGAGAGTGAATGTAAATGTATAATATATCGGGTGCTATAAAGCTGGCTTGTAAATCTCTTAAACATTTCTTCTATTCACGTGATGCTCTACACTTCATTTTTTATATGCTCTCAATTTAAACTAAAATCTGAGGTTTTCCTACATTCTTCTAACTCCTCTATTTCTAGTGTCTGGAATACCAGACTCACATATTTCCGATGCATACCTTGCATGCAAAAGGAAGGATATTCAAATAACACTTCAGAATGTCAGCCAAGCATATTCCCTTTGAAGCTCAGGACAAAACTGCAGTCAGCAGCACCTGAATGAAACAAGGGATTCCAACTCTTCGGTGGGAATGAGACCAGTATTCAAGATGAAGTCCTTCTCAACCAACATGAAGAAGCAGGGGACAGAGGAGATTCTGGAGCCTTGGTGCGAAGAACGGGGCATCCCCTCCACATTTACTTTTACTAGCAGATGACAATTACCTCTTCAGCACATTAGAAGGGGCAGTTGCTTTGGGATATTCATCTATTCTGGTACAAATAACAGTCTTACAATTTCCACTTTGTTAATATTTTCTTCACTGTCTAGGGCTGACAGTCTTTTCATGTAATACATTCGATTTTCCTGCTCACACTTGCCCAGTAAAAGGAACCAAATTAGGGGGTATGACCCAAACAACAGACAACTTTGTAGGTAGCTGTTCTCTGTAAATACCGTCTTGTTTCTATTCACTTCACATGAGACGAATTCCCCTTCAGAGGGTAATGAGCCTCTGTCCCTAATTGCATAACTCCTCTGTTGAGGTAAGGTTTAGTAGAAGCCTTAAAAAACTCCTACCATCTACTACGAAGGTCACTTCATAAGAGAGAAGGTTTCTGTAGTAACTAGTAATAAGTGAAAGATACTTCTCTATCTTTCCTGTGTGTTTCCTATCTATACTTAATTCTATTACAGCAGGAAAAAAATAGAAAAATAATCAATAAACCCTTAAATCACACAGGAATTGAGGAAGACAAGTGAATGTAAATTAATAGATGCTGTGTAATTACAAAGAAAATTCAAAGAAACTAGGCAGAATCCAAATAATTTTGATTGCTGTGTGTCTTGGTGAATGATAGCTCTGGGAACAAAATTCCTGCAATATTTGTCAGTTAGTCAAAATGAATGTTTGTAATTGTGAAATGAAGTGAGTTTTAATTCAATTGCTCAAAATAGAAAACAAAACATAAATAAAAACTTGCACCGGAGAAAATGGATACAGAAAACAAATCATGATTGCTTACAAAGACTCCAAAGAATATTTTAACATATGCTGATTTTCGGGAGCTTGGCTTAGGAGTGGCAAGTGATTTTTATTGATGTTCCCTGGAGAAAAAATAGATGGGATGTTGGACACTTTAGTCAAAGACTTTTCTAATCCCCACATTCATGTTTCACCTGAACAGACAAAATTCACAGCCTGATATAATTGCAGTCATGTGTTAATTGATGGAATAACTACAAACACCGCATAGAACTTCAAAATTTAATCCAAAACAATAAGCACCACCTAGAGACATCTTAAACAACATGAATATTATTTTGCTCCTCTAAGAGCCCAAGTGTTTGCTGTTCTGGTGATATCACAGTTCCTCAGTTCACTCTGCTAGGTTCCACAGAATTCTGCTCAGCTGAGAAGTGCTATCACAATTCATAGATAAACTGTACATGACCTTTGTAAAACAAAAAATGCTACACTCCCGCTTGAGAAATCATGTTAGCTCATTGTGTGGCATATCTAACAATCTGGCTGTAGATAGTACCCAAATGGCCTGGTTATTCTAGACCATTGCCATGACTTGCTTAGGTCATTAAGGTTTCCAAACACCTCTAAGAAAGACCCTCTAGCTCTCATAGAGCATCTCTAGCTTCCAGTTGTGAATATTATCACCTTGACATCAGTACTGAAAGTATATCTTGCTGCTAAGACTCCCTTCAGAAGCCAAACCTTCAGTTCCCAGTAAACAGTTCCAGCAGGACTGGATACTCCCAATCTGCCGAGCTCTTAATTAAAAGTCTTTCTGTACACAACAACAACCTTCTTGCTGTAAGCATAGGTAAAAGCAACAAAACAGCTCCATGAAGCTACGGTCATGGGCTTTCCCAGCTATTTTTGATACATGTTCTCTCAAAGTAAGATGGACTGAGTGTTTAAGAAGCACAAGATCATGGTGAGTACAGCTGACAAGACTTGGGAACAAGAACCTGGAGAATGCCTGCAGGCAATAGATACACTCAACAGCTCAAAGCAACTTGATAGGATGCCTTTTAACATAAGATGGGTGAAGCCACAGTCAGATGAGACCACCAGTCAGTCCTCAGTCTCCCGGGAGACAAAATGCAGCTTGATTGCCCGTGTAGGGCTCATAAGAAACCAGCAACAGGTTCTTCTCTGAGAGCTCCAATTTTGTTGAATTGGTTTCTTCAGCACTAAACAGTTCTTGGGAAGAGTTTTAACCAGCTGTGCAGCTACACAGTGGCTTAGGAAGCAGACAAAGAATTGTCCAGGAAACAAATTTGTGAATTTCTTCAAGAAGTCATAATAATAAATGACAATACAAAAACTTCAAAAATTATATGATGGAAGATATAAGCTACACAGGCAAATTCTGCATTAGAACTTTATCGTCTGTTCTTAAATGTGAAAACTCGGCAAACTCTGTCAGACCTCTGAATGTTGTGATGAACAGCAGGATGATGCATGCTCCAATAGTTCTCTTGTCTCTATTCTCATTAGTACTCAGCATATGAAAAAATTATCTGCAACGGTAACTTCATATGCAAAACAAAAAAATCAGAACATCATATTCTTTGGAAAAACTGACTGTTTCAAGTAAAGAAATCAGCAGAGATTACTATCTTGGTCTCACAAAAAAGAAACACAAGAATGTATTTCTGCTTATCCTTGCTATGTATGGAAAATTTTACCGGGCTGTTTTCTCCCAGTAATGCCCTCTTGTGGCCTTAAAAGAAACCATTTACTTTTCAAGTGCCTAGTAGACTTCCCTCTTCCTGGGAACATCTCTTCCACCTGCATTCCTGATATTCCACAGATTCCAGCTCCTGGACTTTATACAAAACAATTACAGACAGTTGTCTTCCACTGCTCTTCTAGCTTGCAGCAAGCTGTCTGCTCTGCCTGTCCATAGCCTCCTTCATCCCTTGAGCTGAGGAAGCTAAATGGCATGCCTCCTGCAGCTCCTGAGGGACCACCTGCTGCACTCCTACTAGCCACTATCTTCACAAAGATCCGCAGATCCCTGGAAACACTTAAAGCTGCCTTTGCCAAGAGGACTCGGGGGTCTCCACACATTTCTGGGGTGTAGATTTTTCAATCACAAAGCCATCCATTTTCTAGTATCTCTCAACCTCACAGCCTTTATTGTACTGTTTTAGCTCACAGTAGACCTAGAGAGATCACTGTACAATAAGGTAAAGCCCCTTCCCAACTGATTTACTAGGATGTTGGACAGTGGACCATTCTTCCCTTTTTAATTTCCATTAAGGAAGTCGTGTGGTTTTTCAGAAAACAAATTGATTAAATTAGGTGAAATACATGGAACATTCCTGCAGCTGTGTTATCAGGAAAATCTCATCTATATATTGCCCTTGAGAGTTTGCAACCAGTTATATCTGAGACACATTGTGTTGACTCTGTCACTGATAACTAATTATTTAATTGTCATCACAGAAAAATGCGCAGCATGTGTCAGCTATGCAGTAAAGATCCTCTAGTTTTGGGACTTTTAGTCAACATAATTGGTTTGGGGTTTTTTGTGTGTTTTTTTGTTGGTTTTTTTTTTTTTACACAGCTGATCACATCCTACAGTAAATAAAGACGTAACTTTAATATGGCAAGGTTAAGAATAAGCTTGGAAAGGGAAAACAAAGCACTAAACAACAGAGATTTATTGGTGAGGGCATATAACAAAGGTCATGTCAAGGAAGGTCTCTATCAAATCCTTATTACCAAGGTGTAATAACTTTATGCTAAAGCATACTGCACATCAAATTGACATACAATATTCTGTACTCCGACCTAGAAGTCAGGACAATACTAGTCTACTGTATGAAACTGCTGATGGTTTTATATTTCCTCTTTCTGGTTTCTCTAGATTTTCTCAATGATTTCTGTAAGGACTTTATACCATTGTGGGTTTTATTATAAGGAGGTAATAGTGATCACCTAACTCCTGCTACAATAATGATTTAAGACTCAGAAGCATGGTAGAAACCACCAAACACTGTCAGAGACCCATAAACACAAGGAGAGAAGATTCTATGACTCTCCTTGGCTCCTGGAACCTAGAAATCAAACAGCTCAGGGTTCAGCATTGCTGCTGAAAATTGCAATAATTCAAACATGCAGCTTGTAACTAATTAACTTCAGTAATCACAGTATTTATAAGGGAATAGTCAAGTACATAATGCTTTTACACTCAGATTCTTATCTTTGCTTTTCACTTAAGAATATAAACAACAGAAACTATGGGTCAATAGAAAACAGTACTATATTTGTACCTATCAAAGTAGCACCGTTGGTTTTTTACCCCATGCAGGCTACTGCTAAAGTACTCAGCACATTGCCAGTACAACAAAAAGCACGGCGTAGCTTTTAAGAAAAAGGGTCAAAATTAATCAGAACTCAAACCTGTTGATTTTTAAATCAATTTTTCAGCAGTTAGAGCATGTCCATTAATTTGGTGGATACACTATTCTTCTACACAAAATAATAGATGTAATTCCTGCTGTGAAATGAAAGTAGAATCCAACTTTACCCATGGTGTTATCATTCCCACATAACACGGTATGAGTTACTGACGGGCTAGATCAGCTGTGACAGGGGGAAATTGTAAAACATTGTTATAAATTACATTTATCATGGACCTTTGACTTTTCTACCTACCATGTGATCACTTAGTCCAAACCTTGCTTTTCAATTCATTTCCCCAGTTCTGCAGCTATCATTTGAAATCTGAGTAGTTTCAAGGGAAACCTTTTGAAAGTAAAACAGAAGAATCACAGTTTTCTTTTTCCTGCCCTGCCTCTCCACCTGCCCAAATGAGATTGTTTTTTTCTCAATTCTACTGGCCAGAAGCCCCAAAGATGCAACCATCTTCTTTGGACCAAGGACTGACCACCAGTTTACACTGAATCACACATTTTGAATATACAACTAATTACATCACAATGTTCTTAAGAGCTATTTCAGAAATTCTTTCAGAATTCTAGGAATATGTCAAAAACTGTTTTTCTTCACTTTCAAGCCTCGAGAATTGCAATTACATTACTTGGAGATTTTGCTAAACACGGTAAAAGTTATTTGAAAACTAACCAAATGACTCTGCAATACTACTAAACTATTTGCTTTTATACTGGGACAGTCATATACAGAACTCTTAATGGTGGGTCTAAGTACATGCTAGTAGTTCATATCCAGGGTACTGCCTATAAAAGAGAATGTTGTTTTTGTCTCTAGGGAAAAATGAATGGAAAGTATTATCTTGTCCTACCCCTTTTCCTTCTGCAAATACAGCTCTTGTAACTTCCCTTGTCTTTCTCAGCCTTAACTCTATACAAACATACCAATTCTCAGAACTTAGTCACAGGTCTTATAGTACCTGATGTTCCCCTTTGCGTCAGATTATTGAATAAGAACTTCAGCTTTTATTTCAGCCCACCTAATTTTCTCAGGAAAAGTTAAGTATTTGTTTACAATTATTGATTTTAAGGTATTTTTTGTGTTTTCTAATGGCATAGTTCTCAAAATAACATGGAATAATTAACACTACTGATATGACACGCAACAACAGTCTCTACATCAAGCCTTTCTATGCGAGTTCACTCTGAGTAGGAATATCATCAATCTTTCAGGAACTAAGTGTATATTAAGGATCTTCAGAAAATTTGTTGTATAATCATCTTTCAAAAGCAGTCCAAAGGTTAACTACTCACTTACTTTTCAGGGACAGAAACACATTCATTTCCATTAATATAATCACCACCTACAGAAGACGACTCAAAAAAAAATCACACCTTTACTATACGATACAAAAGCCAACAACAACAAACCACAATATTTATATTGCACTACACTGCTGGAATTGTCTGTTCAACCCAAAAATAAAAAGATAAATTTATCTTTCTTGAATTATTTTTGTTTTAGCCATGCAACTCCATCCTACATGCCAGTCTGTATATGTCGTATCATGAAACACCATGGGTGTAAATTAGGAGAAGACAGTAACTTTCTTGTTTTAACCATCCCACTTCTAAGCTTTTTGGTATTCCTTGCTCTTTGTAGCACTTCATAAAATTCTCTGGTTAAGCCATATGTTGAGTTTAATAAACGTCATTACTCATGTTAATGCACTGGGAAACAGACACTCAAGCAGAGACCAAAACCTTGTGTTAAATCAAAAATGGAATTAAAGATTAGGCTTCCTAATTTCAAATCTATGGTCCAAATTCTGTATTTCACAATAAGCTCTACTTCTTGCAAAATCACTTGAGTCAATGCTAAAAAACTCATCTGACATGCTTTGTGTCTCATAAAAACAAGATAAACTTATCGTGGGTCCTAAATAAGAGAATTAACAATAAATTTAAAATGGGTAATTGAGTAACTCAATTCATATAACTCTCTTCATATTTTAGTTGTCTTGAGAAAAATACAGTGGCAATACTCATTTCTATAGTAGGAATGAGCTGAATAGGTCTTTAAAAGTTCTACACACACATTGTTAAAATAACCAAACACTCCCTTGGTTCCTTTGTAGAATAATTTCACATAAGCAAGAGGACAGTCCACATCTTCCACTGTTTTACAAACCCCCTTATCCTTGCACAGACGCTAAAAAGCCTCAACCTAGTAAGCCTGGATCAAAATATATCCCTAAGGCTTAATAAAAACAATAAAAATAGGCTAATATTAGAGAGAAAAATGAGAACCCAGGAACTGGAATTTTTCAAAAAAATACCCAACTTAAAAAATAGGAGAAAACTTTGAAAACCAGCCTATATCTTGTGATAGCTCAATCAGGTTTTTTTCTATCTGCGTATAACCAAAAGGCTTGGTTAAGCAGGATTCAATTTTTTTTGCCACTTCAGAACAGAATCAGCATTGATAGAATCTGTGTGCTGGTCAAGAAAAGCTTGATTTTCTGAAATTGTTTCACTAACAGCACCACAACTTTCATTTTTTAAAACCAAAGCCACATATTAAAAATTGGCTTTAACTGTTTCCTTCTCAGTTTACATTTTTCTCATTTATACTTCAGCACTCTAAAAACAACAAAAACGTTGGAGAATGTACAGTTCACTAAATCATTATATTTCTCCTCAGGCTCCAACACTGATCAACCATAACGCAAAATATCCAAAACTAGATGTCCGTTTTTGACTCAACCCACACATATTTTATTAAATCCTTTACAACGTTATAAAGCTAATATATCTGACTAAAGACAGTTTTGCTCCCTCTTCACAACCGGACAGTGAAAGATGTCAGTTCAGCAACTGGAAGGACAGATCATGCAGCTGGGCACACTGTTTAAAGTTAACGCAGTCCTTCATAATGTCACGAAAAAATATTCAGTTATTTTTCTAAGTGAGAGATAGAGCCCTGAAAAGGGTCTTGGAAATCTCAATAGAAAACAAACAAACAAAACAGAAAAACCTTTTTGGCTAATTAAGTGCTGGAGTACACCCAAGCTAAGAGTAATATAATAGATGGATCGATGGTATACTTTGGACCTATCAATAACAGGACCCCTTAGAAATTCTGCCAAATTTCACTCACTAGTTTCTCAGCATATCAATCATTGCCCTCATTGCTTGGGGTTTAAAATGTTGATAAATGGCAGAAGGTTGCTAGCTTATTCTATATCCCCCCTCAACTGTAGAGCCAAATGCTTTTTGTTTCATCTTCTCCTCCAACAGAAAGAGTGAATGTAGATTTTGCCTGTTTGCCATATTAGACCCAACTACATGACTCAGGTGGTGCCCTTGGAGGGGAACAGGTATTTTTTAAAAGTGAGAGGAAGAGAGAGGGGAAAAAAAAGAGAAGTGAAAATGCAAAAGTAATTGAGAGAGGACTCTTCTTTGCAAATGAGTGCATCATTGCATGATTTCTAAGTTACCAGCTTGGATGTTTTCTTAAGATACATAGATACCTAAATCAAAACTTAATTTTCTAAATACCAAATTTGGATATAATTGATCTATGCATCATATGACTAGAGACACTGATGAAGGATGAACTAACAGGTTTGGAATTTCTTTTGAAAAATCTTTGCTTATTAGCCAAGAACAGAAACCGGAACAGAGCCAGATTTAACACACCTGCAGATCAGGGTGATGCATGCAATCAGTGAATCTATTCCAACTCATAGAGTGCATCGCCTCAGTTCAAGTTATTGCTTCTTTACTCTCTGATCCGATATAATTTTTTCTTCCCCCCTGTCTAAAGCTCTGGAATGGTCAAACCACAGCAACTTATCCAAGCTTTGAACAAAGTCCAAAATCATTATTGATCAAAAGATTCTTATAACACTTAATACATCTTCAATAATGTAGCAATGGAGAAACATTATTTTCCAGTGTAATATTTTACTGGATAGATCAAGTGTAGAAATCCAAAGTGAAAGAGTAGCACTTAGGCTAAATGCTATATGTATGATCACAGGATTTATTTTTAAAAGACCTTTCCTATTAGTCATCCTTTGTTCTGCAAAATCAGAAGCATCTGCCCTCCTACACTATGGCAAAGCTAGCTAAAGCAGCAGGATAATGATTTTTAGGCACTTTTGAAATTATTGCAAATTAATGGAAGATACTATATACCCCATATTTTGGAAATATCATAAATACTTATTCAGAATAAAAAGAATTTTAGTTTATCCTACTTTATTTTTTTGTGGGGAGGAGAAGGAGATGAAACTGATTTAATTTTATCATCTAGATTTTTATCTGAGCATTTCTAATTTTTGTGGTCTATGACTAACCAGCTAAAATATGCTATATTTTGGGTAGAAATAAAGAAATACTCCTCAGGCTGAGTTAATCTTTAATGAGTAAGATCCTTAGCATAGCTCACACAAATGAATAGAATTAGATTGATTTACACACCATATCGGACCAGAGACTCCGAGATGGTGACTCTGAATCAGCACAGGTAAATTTACAGTGGTGTGAAACATACACTTAAGGAGAAAGCGATGACTATTCCGTCTGGCTGAATGGGTCTCTCTAATAAAGCTGTTTTTTCAGTATTAGTTTCATGTTTCCTTCTCACTGCAGGTTGTGCACTATCATATGTTTCTTTCCAAATATTGGATGAACTGCTGGAATTTGATCAGGTGCTTGATGTATTTGCTGGTCCAGCAAAATAAGTTGAATATAAGCAACACAGAACTCTCTTTTGCTTTACAATTTCATTGCCCAAAGGTACTTCAAATAGAAAGTGTAGCTTGCTATCTATTTAGCTTTGATTTCTTTCTTTGGGGTTGGACTGATTTTTTTCTGCCTGACTGGAAAGGGATGCCTGGAGGCATACTTCTAAAACCAGAGAATATGTACATTATAGTAAAGCACTTAAGTACATAGCAAGCAAGAACCTTCCAGGTGCAGAGAAAAGAGCATAGTAGGAAGTAGCTATAAGCAGATCTTATAGGATTATTTTTATTTCTACAGCATTCGGTGTTAAAGATTGTCCTCCTGGCAGTTTGCCAGAGGGCATGTTAGGATGATGTGTTCTCAAAAGAAACCTAAAAAAATAAAAGGCCTGCTTCACAACAACAATTTTATTTGGTAGAGGTGATTTGAAATATCTGTATGTGAGACACTTGGTTTCAGGATAAGAAAGAAATGCTATCAATCAACTTAGTGCTTGACAGGAAATAATACTTTTTTTAATAAATAAGAATCCAAAGCACAGAAATTAACTTTGATTTTCTCAGTGACGTACTGCACAATGCATGCATGATTCCAGATAGGTCCCCAAAGCCAGAAGGCATTGCCAGGAGCATTCTCGGTCTTTCATTTCTGGCTTTTCTATGAGTAGGACATAGTAGGGGATGTGATTCACGTGCAAAGAAAATGTGATTTTACAGTAACTGAGACCAAAGCAAGAGTCAAACCTCCTTATAGCAAACCATGCCTATTTTATTTGCCAGATGCATGAAACTCATGTTTGGAAGCCTCCAGAGATACAGAAAAGTGCTTAATTTGCTTTCTTAAAAGAGAACATGTTGATATGAACTACTACTTACCAGCTCCTAAGCAAAACTTTCACAATAGCAAAGGTGACATATTAGTGGTAGATTCCACTTTCTATATCAAATTTAGGAAAGACACTACACTTACATTAGACAAAAGATCAACATTACTGAAAGACTTAGTCCAGCTGTATGTACGCAAACAGTCAATGTTCCCACTTTATTTTCACTGGGTATGCCTTTAGCTACAATACCTTTGTACTTCCACAATGCATAGAACTGAAGTAGATAAAGTGTTTACAGAGGTTACAGTATTCATTTCAGGAAAGCAAAAGTAATAGGCAATTCAGGGAACGTTATTTTGGACAAACGCTATTGAACAAATGAAATTACAGTATGTAACCAGCTAAGGACAATTACCAAGTATTATGTTTTATTCATGCAATTTACTGATGTCTTTGACCAGTTTGACATTATGAAGATTGAGTCAGTCAGAATTTATAGACAACAAGCAGAGTCAATGACAACTTGCCTCATTAAGAAGAAATGTTGGATCACTAAAGAAATATATTTAGTCATTTGCCTGTCAAATCCTGTTTTTAAAAAATGCCATGAGCTGATTTCTCCCCTTGAGTGTATGGGCTCAACATTTATTGTTGCCCTCCTGTCTTCCACCCCTGGCTAGAATTAGCGGCATGATGGAAATACCAGCTACTGTCCTCCCTCAGTATGGAGCCACGACGATCTCAAGAATATGCAACCACATGCACGCACACAGCATCTTCGCTGAACTAAAACATCCCACCCTGATATAGAAATTCACTGAAGTTCGGTGTTTGAAATTAAGCACCTTGAGCAGCTTCCCTTATACCCATCAATATGGATAGGCTTTCAGGTCAAGGAAGCAATCAGGGAGTCAGATATTTTAGATATAAAAAAGTCAGAGAAGAGCCATCACCCCTTGAATATATTTGGGGATATTGCATGGAATCCGTTTTATGTTAAAACAAAGTTGTCAGGATAATTGTGATTTATATATCAAGTAGCTTATTTGTAAGAACTACAAAAACTAAGATCACCTTCTCTCATTCCTTTCATACTTTCCTAACTCCCTAAAACATGGGGGTTTTGATACCAGGGGAGAATCTTATAACATCCAGAATTATTAGATATTATCAGTTCAGAGCACACCTTATATTAGAAAACATTACATTTAGCATGAAAAAAAAATGGTTGCCAACACAAGTATCTCCAGATCTTGAAATAAGATAAAGCTAGAAACAAGAGATGATAGGTCAAATACACTGACTAAAAAAAAAGCAAGCTTCTGCAGAGTAATGAAAACAATGCTGTAGTTGTCTGTGAAATGTGCTGTATTGTAACACCTCATCTGATAAATTAATCTTTGCACTTCAGCTCCAGCTTAAATGGGAGATAAAGAAAGCAACACGACACATGAACATACAACAGCACGTTTTGTCTGCCCACAGGGACAGCTTTTTATAGAATCAGGCTTCGTTATCCTTCACAACTGTAATAAGTGACATTTAAAGGCATCTGCAGCATATAACTAATATACATATAGATTTATGTCTGTGTGTATATATAGATACACCCTGTGTGTGCTTATAAGTAATGAGCTGTAATAATCAAGTATGTATCAGCACATAGAATATTTCAGTGGTTAAGAAACCCTCTTATAGTCAACAATCAGATTAGCAACGTGGATAATTTTAATAGACACACTACTTTAGAACAAGCCTTTACCATCTGTTCTGCCCTCTAATTACAAATGCAGCAAGAATATAATCCTCAACTGCACCATCAAAAAGACATAAGGAATTTAATGTATATCTCTGCTCCCCTTTAACATAGCATGCATCTGTTACGTTTTCCTCTTGCTTTGTAGACCCCCCCAAAAAAAGCTGAAGGAAAACTTCTTTCTCATAATAGATAAAATTATCTCTATTTGCATTTTTCCATAAAAGGCATTATTCATGTAAGATTACTGAACGTATGTGGAATGCATCTGAATGCCTGTCCTCTATAAGCTATTCTTTTATGTGCACTTATAGAAGACCATAAACAACCCCTCTAGGTATCTGGACCTATCAATAGGCGAAGTGCTCTTAGATCTTCATGAATCAAGAGCAATTGAATAGGTAAATCTGGGCCAGCTTCCATTTAGTCTAGTAAAATAAGGTGCTGAATGTCTTTAACTGCTTCAAGAGAATTAATTGATTCAACAGAATGAAAGGTAAAAGAAAATGCCTAGTTTTGAAAATTATCTGAAGACACAGGAAATACATGGATGTCTAACTTACACAAAAAACCCCCAAAACCAACAAACAAACACTAATCCCACCAGGAGTGTACTTCTGCAAGTCCTTAACTACTTATCACACCTAGGGATCTCATATGTCTTAGGTTGTCAAGAACCTAAAAAGTAAGACTGACCTTCAGTAAAAGATGCACCTAAAAATCATCAAGTTAAATTTAAGACACCACCATGTGTATTTACCCAATTTAGGCTCTACCACCTGTAACGCACTACTGCACTTACACACTAATCAATTGGAAATTAGCTCAGCTATGGCCCCTGCTATCACACTTTTGACTGTGGGACAGATACATTTTTGAATGTGGAATATGTGCTCCAAAATCACTATGGTGAGTTTTAAACATGTTCTCCATGAAAATGTGTAATGTACTGGAAACTCCATTTTGCAGATCACAGAACAAGTAACAAGACAACTCTTCCTTGCAATTGAAGTCTTCCTCGGAAAAGGGGATACAATTCAAGTATGGCAAAGCATAAAGGTTCTTCCAAGCTTCCCCCTTTATTTGAAGATGCTATGTTTTAAAACTCATGAAATACTTATAGTAAAATAAACAATTCAAAATAAACATGCAACTTGTATTTTATATAGTGTATCAGATGGAAAAAGTTGAAAACTCAAGCACACAATACAGGGAATTCTAAAGATAACGTTCCTACAACAACTCACCCACATCACAAATTCTGAATTTGTATTATGTTCCTCTACAATTATAAACAGTAACTTAATAAGGAAGAGATTTAACAAGGAAAGCAGGAGGAATGAAACCAGTGCAGATACAAAGTCACCGAGTTACAACCGGTATAGCCCTCTAAATTACAGTTTTATTCTTAAAAAGGACATTGTGGAAATTCAGAGATTTTGAGATAAATAAGTTGACACGTTCTAGTAATGTTGGCTGATTTTGCCCTTAAATGTCAATCCTGAATATTCCACTGGAACACAATATCAAGCTGGGTTTCCTTATTTTTCCTCTATTTTATCTGTTTTTCATTCCTTCATACTACACAGTAGCGAAGCCCATGGAACAGGGAATACCTTCAGTTAATTGTGTGTGTGCTTTGGGGAAAAAAACTTATCACTGCCTTTGTAGAAATTAATAACTAATTTTATTAGAGGATAAGTATACCACTCTACTCCTTTTAAACATATTTCATTAAATAAGAAGATGATCAGGCTTAAGCTTCTTCATCTATTCTATGGAGTTTCAGTTTTGCTCCTTAATGTTTTATTGAGAATTTTATCATGTGAAACAAGCTAAATAATAATTTCATATCAATACTGAATTCATAACAATCTGGAGAATCTTTTTTTAGCTGTTCTTCTATGGTAGTAGTAGTTTGCACTATATGCAACTTTATAGGACATTGAAACAGATATTTCTGATAAAATTTTAAAAGGAACTGCAATACAGAGTATACAGATCTGTTCTGAAAATTTGGCTGCTTAACTAGACGCCTAAAAGTAAAGCCAAAGACTTCTGAAAAACTAATCTCAGTTCTTGGTGCAAAATCCTTACAGAATTTTATCTTTTGTTCTTCAAGTTAGCTTACTTCTCTTCTTGGGTTTATGATACAGTAGAAATAGCACACCTGCAGATATGTCCACAGAGGGACATGCTTTTTGGTCTGTCTTAATAGCTGTGGTCACCTGTGGCTCTTCCTCCTTCTAGTCTGCAGTCAAGAACACACGACCAACCTGTCCAGTATCTAACCTTTTCCTGGAAGGCTGAGCGTGGAAGCTTCCAATGCTCAAGTCCATCCCATTGTGCCTACGCACTGCCATGTCAGGTCCTCCTCAGCCTTTCCGTTGAACAGGACACATAGCCCAGAAGAATTAAACATATATTTCTTCCACCTCAAAGGAGGAAGACAGCTATTTTTGGTTTTTTTTTTTTTATCTCCATCCCCAAATCTATCTTATTTGAAAATAAATTGAGCTAATACAGGTGTAGTAAACAAAGTAGTAGCGAGGCAAAAAGCACAGGACACACATCAGCACTCAATAACCAGCTGTCCCCAGTTTTTGGATCCCCTCATCGAATTGAATAGCATCACCAAAAGGAAATAGCGATTGTGGATGTACTGAGAGCTGGGTCCATAATTTACCTAGTGAAAGCAGCCTATAGTATGCAACTCCACAGAGACAAAACAGAATAATTCTCCAGGTCTCTGGTGAAATCTGTTTCCTTGTAAACGTTATGTGTTAAAATGTTTTATTTTAATACAGTCAGAAAAAAAAAAATAAAAAAAAAACAAAGCACACCTAGATTAAACAAAAACTCACAAATCTTAGACATTACAGGAAAACCAAAATACCAGCAGGTGTTCCTCCTCACTTTGTACTCCAGCCCAGTAAAATAAACTACCACACTCCATGGGAGAAAGTGTGAGTCATTGAACATTGTAAATTTTCCTAATGTATCACAGCTACAGAAACACCTGTGCTAAACACAGTAACTTTGTGCTAATCCTCTGAATATTTCAACAGCCCTCCAGTGTTTTCTTTCCTTACCAGCATGCTGGGGTGGGCAGTGTTTTTCTTTCTCTCCCTCTCCACGCACTTCCAACACTTCCAGGTTTGAGCTCAGCTGGGGTGCCTGACCATGCCTGGCCCCTGCGGATCTTCTGGCCAGAAGCCTCCCCAGCCACGTGGGCCAGCCTGCTCAGAGGACAAGCCTTTAACGCCAGACAAGCCAAGCTAAAACATCCTTTACAAGGCCAATGTGAGCACTTTGCTGCTTCTGCTTCAGCCCAGCCAAACACGGGGCTATCGTACCTTTTTTCTGTTGCCCTTTTCTTTCACCATGTAAAAAAAGGCGTTAAAACTTGACTGGGCAGCACCCTGTGCTTTGAAATGTCTGTTTCTGTAACATATCCAGAGCAGTGTTCTCCCGCCATCTCTTGTGCTGATAAAGGCCTGTGATGGGTTGGCCCTTGTCTGGGGGCCAAACCACACACACCCGCTCACACAGTCCCTGCCCCCACCCAATGATAGGGGAGAGAATTCAAGAGGTAAATGGCAAAGAGGACTCGTGGGTTGAGATAAGGACAATTTAATTACTAAACTACAATGATATTAGAAATAATACTATATACAAAGATGCAATGTGATACACAGTGATATTACCCCTCCCCACCTGATGACCAAAGGCCCAGCCCACTCCCAGCCAATGGCCCCGAAGGAGGGAAAGAATAGGTGATACACAATGA
>WKFP01014930.1:54209-70284 GCA_011057875.1 Pterocles orientalis | reverse complement strand
TACTGCCCCTCCCCACCTGATGACCAAAGGCCGAGCCCACTCCCAGCCAATGGCCCCGAAGGAGGGAGAGAATAGGTGATACACAATTATGCTGCCCCCCGAAAAAGGCTCGGCCTGTTGACAATGATACTGCCCCCCCGAAAAATAATTGGTCAGTCTGCTTCTCAATCTTGACTTAAAAGCAAATCCCAAGCTAGAAGCCGGGCTCTCTCTCTGTCTATTGAGAAGAGAGAGGCTGAATGTATCTCGTCCTTGAGAACAAATAGCAACATCCTAGCAATAACTATAAACGTTCTTCTCTTATCAATTCTCTCCTGAGCAGGAATCCAAAACATAGCTTCTTGCTAGCTACTTATGAAGAGAAGGGAAAAGGGAAAAAAAATTAACTCTGCTCTGCTTAACCCACGACAAGGCCAAAGAAGGAGAGCAGGCAGAGGATGATGGCACCCAACACTGCTCAAGAGCACCAAGCGAATCACAGGGAAAAAACGGTTCAAAAATCCAGGGCATGATGCCTGACTGGCCCTGTGCTGGTCCAGTCCTGCTGGCCAGAACTGCTTCACCCGCACAGGCCAGTCCCCCTGCCTGGGGGTTCTTCTGGGGCTAACTGTGAAGTGGGGAGTTGTGGGGGTGGTCCCAGGGAAGCCTTCAGAGCCTTCCAGAGCACCAAGCCCCACAGCTCACCCTCCACCCACCCACCCAGCACAGGCCTGGGGCAGGGAGGAGAGTGACTGAACCTCAGCCGTGTATCACATCCTTTCCAGGGACTAAGGGAGCCCAGCAGTGCTGTGTGGGGGTCTGATGGGGGAGAGACCCCTTTTGGGCCCAGGCAGCATCCCCAGTTCATCTGCCATCAACTAAATCGTCCCTTTGATAACAAGCAGATGGGAGTTGCCGCTACAGATCATTTAAACCCAATACTTGGGATTTAAGGGAGTTTCTATGCCCAGGGATGAGGCAAGCTTTGACATTGAAGGGCAGAGGCACAGCTCCGGACGGTGCCACACCAGCTCCTCACCTCACAACCACTGCTCATCCAGGCTAAGGAACGGGCAGAGCCAATAATCCTCACAGCCTGCCACATCCGAGGGAGGCACAGTGGGGAGGGAGAAATTAAAAGGACACACAAATCAGGGATTGTAATGCTGCTGTTTGTAAATAGATTACACGCAGCTAAACTGCAGTTTATTGCACCACTGGCAGGGTTAGTGCTGAGAACGAGCCGGGGAGCCTAAAGCTTGCAAACTCCTGTTTAAATTTCACCGTTTATATGTCAGCTCTCTTCTAAATTCAGGCTTTACATCACAGAAAGATATGGTTTACACCAGTCAAAAAAACCCAAAACAAAACAAAACATTGTTCGGCACTTGCAGAATCAGTTACCCCTCATTCTCAGGAAGGTTTAATTAAAGACCCGCAGCATCACTGCCCTTCCCACCTGCTGCAGTGCTTGTGACCAGCTCCCTGCTTTGCTTCAGCACCCACGCAAGCCCAGCCTTGTACACTGAGCACCACAGACGACAAGAGATTTCTGACCTGCAAGGTTCACGGCCCAAATGTAAATCAAGAAACTATCTTAGAAATTTTTAGGTGAAAAAATAAAATCATATGGATCACACAATCTAGTATCCACTTCCAATATTTTTCAGTTAATTTTTGAATAAAGTGGGTCACTTTGAAAACATTAATACAATTAGCAGTGTTAAGATAAAAAATTCCACACTGAAAAATGTTTTTCTTTATGAAAAATGGATAAATTTTAATTATAATAAGCACTATATAGATATTAAATGGTATTTTTGGACAGTGATCTGAGAAAGAGAGATATGTCCAGAGCTATCAAGAGTAGAGATGAAATGGATAAGCCACAAATGTCCCTTTTATAATTGTGAACTGTGTACCCCACTTTTTCATTACTAAATTGTCTATAAGGTAACTGAGTATAACTAGAATGTAAATCTTACCTTATCAATTAAATATGCTCCTCCTTCACACACAAAACATTATTTTGTGGCAAAAATATTCCCGTTGCTTTCTATAAAATACTCCTCCATAAAACCCAACTAGACAGGTATTGATCATATAAAGCAAATAATATTAAAGGAAGGGAGCAGGATTTCTGGGCTAAGCACAGAAATGCTATAGCTAGAATTAATAACCACATGATTCTATGCCAGCATTTTCAGAAGTATCCGTATGATTTTTGAGTTTACCAGTACTGCATTTCGAAGGTCTGCAATTACTCTTAGCTCTCCACAAACACTTGGGGATTGGTCTGTTTTATAAAACTGGTTTTGTCAACTTAGTCTCCAGTAGGAGCATCCCACACTCCAGAGAGGTGTTCTTCCTCCTGTGCGAAGTGAGGCAGGTAACACAGAAGCATTTGAGAGCAGCGCACACTGGAATAATTTCTTGTGCGGTGTTAAGACCCTCTCTTGCAAGACAGAAGAGGGTGGTCCACATTTCCTTCAGCAGAGTTGAAAATTCAGAATCTCTACAATTGCACTCATCCCATTTTCTCAATTTATAAAGAGAAACTGACTCCTACTGTCATGTTTTACTCGTTAATGGCAAGACCAGTAGAGAACTCAGCCTTCCACTGTCATCAGTGGCTTGATCTAACCTTCCATCAATTCAGTGAAATCCCCAGTTAAAGTTCACGTTTCTATCCTTATCTTCCACCCTACCCAGATTCTTGAAGTAAGTCTTGCAGGCAGTCTAGGGTGCTTCCTTTTCTCATTAAAGATTGACACAGCTAATGGGCTCATGAGAAAACCATTGCACTGAGTGTAAACGTTCCTGCTCCGTATGCAGTTCCAGCAAAAGGCAGCCTGGTACAGATATATAGTTTACTCAGTTGAGCTACTGGAATTCCTCAAGAATTTGGTGCACTTTTATGACAGGACATACACAAGTGTCCCCTTGTATGCCTGATCGCCTTCTAGAGTCCCAGAAACTAGATTCTCATTCCTTTCAGTCTTCACACAACAAAACTATGTGGCAGATACTCTCCTAACCTTCTTGACAGGTATGCGGTTCCGAAACCTGGTTTTGCCTTACTCAACCCCCAAGTGCTTGGTAAAGAATCATTTCTTTTTTTATCCACCAAACCATTTATTTCCTTTTGTACTACTGCTTCATAAAATATGTATACTGTATAAAAAATTACTGGAGAAAATTAGGTATTCTCTTGTTCAAAGTCACATATTGTAAGCCCATATCTGGGTGTAGCAGTACAGGTCAACCATTATGTAGCACCTTATTAATGAAGTCTTCTGAGATTAATTTCTTTATACGGAAAAGAGGAAACTCTCAAATTCTTCTGTTTCTAGAAGATTCTGGTGCTTCAGTAGCTGTTCTGAAACAACAATCCATATTCAAAGACCACTTTCAAAGGGCTGAACTTCAGAATTAGAGTCCTTAGCTTCGTGTTTCAGACCACAAGGTAAGAGTGGCAACTAATCAATCATGCCATTGCCATTTGCAAGGACTTTGCTTTCTAAGATAATTACAGTTCTTTCAGGAGTTGTCCAAAGGTATTGACAAATGAGATCAATAAATCTACTGCTACTGTTGATTCAGATCTGACTCACAACTTCATTTGCTAAGGTTATACGTGGATCAACTAGAATCAGAAAAAACATGACACACTCCAGCTGTTGTCTTATCAAAACCTGTCAAGTTTAAGTATGATACCAATAATCTCTTATGTCATTTAGCTTTAATTAACTATTGTGAAAAAGTAGAAAAACAAAGGAATTACTATATTGAGTCAAACTAGATTTTGTTTAATCTCACGTCCTCTCTCCATGAATACTTTATACTAGATGCTCCAGCAAGACACCCAAGAACCTAGGATGACCAACAGTGAAACCTTAGGATACTGCTTTATAACCTCTTCAGTAGCACACAGAAACACATTTGGTAAATGGACTGAAGGCCATGGAGGATAGTGATTAACAAACATTTTTTAAAAATTGAGCCATTTTTTATGGCACCTTTTTATGAATTACCTGATGATCACCATTTCACTCTATTAAAAGTATTGCCCTGCATCCTGAGTCTCAAGTCTAAAAATATAGGATTTTTCCTTTTCTTGACCTTCTAGATATGTCTGCTATAATTTAGTCTTATATGCTTTTATAACCTTGAACAATTTTCTTGCCTTTCCCAGACAAACTTCATTTATTTTCCTTTGCGTTGCTACATTATGTAGCCCTTCAATGCAATATGGAATATGAAAAGCTTTTTTTTTACTATCTTTATAATATCTTTAAGGTACTACTACAATGAAAGTAGCATATTTTTTGTGAGTAATACATATTGACCAGATCAGTAGTAAATTTTTTGGAAACATTAAATTTGTAGGGCTCCAACTTTTGTAGTTGATGTGTTTTTCTAAGAAAAGGTAGAAAACAAAATGTTAAACAAAGCTCCATTCTTAGGTAGACTTGTGCCACAGTCCTAACACTGAGACTGCATTTAAGGTCTTGATAGATTTAAAACATCAAGGTAACTTAGGACCTCAGACTATAACCACCTTCCACAATACCGTTGGGAGAACGATGCTGAAGCGAGTGGAAGCCCAGCATCCACAGCACGTCAGCTTCAACAAGATTGTTGCAAGACAGGCAGGATCTTTGTAGGATCTTGCGGACGTCTTTCCCTAGAATGGGTCCTTCCTCTGCATGTGGAATAAAATTCACCCCTATTTTTGTCACTTCTCTCTCAGCTGATCACAATGAATGGAATCGCCTAAATTCATTTTCGTTTTTAAAACAGCATACTGGTGCATGTGAATATTGTTAGCATTCATCCGTCTATCCAGCACATATGCCATCACCACTAAATTGCACAGTGGTGGTATCTTGCTACTCACACAGAGACCTTTGAGAACATCTGAAACACCACTGAACTGGTTTCAAGGTCAACTGTATGCCACTAGATAAATAAATCAGCCCAATCACTCAGCATCACAGTTATCCACATGTAGAGCTCACAGGACAGCTTATTGCACACTCTGTGACACAGAGAACATTTTTCACCTTTGGCACTTAACTCGCAGATTCTCTAATATCTTGTAATTGAGTAACTGAAGCTGACAACTGTGTATTTGTATTTCAGTTCATGCAAGTGTCCACAGATTGAACCTGATTTTTCTCCAGCCTACACCAGAGTTCACTAAGGATAGCAGTGTGACCACCCCCAGTTACACCTGCATGAAAATCTACTAGAGGAGACCCTGAGAGCATGAGCATGATATTGCTCATCTTTACTAGAGAGCTTTTCTCAAGTTACCTACTTTCTTTGGCAGTCTAATGGCTGTATGTATATTCCCTATACATATATGCAGAGAGATATTAACTTTCACAAGCTGTTCTATGTCAGCACACTTTGTCTCCATACAGACTGGAATCAAGGGTGTTGTTGCACGTAACTGATGGGAAATCTTATGCAGCTGCCCACGTGGAACAACATTCTCTTGTTGTCAAGGCAGTGACATGAAAAAGTATAATGGAACTGTGTACAGCATAACTGTTGAAAGAAAGCTAAGAAAATCTAAATATATCATGACAGTAAGTTCTATTCTTAAGATAATATGGACAAATAGTTAAATTAAATAAAGTCCAGTTCTTTGCTTAAAAGAATTATGGGTACTACTCTATGTATACCATACAAAGCATCATTTTTCCATGCTTTATTTTTGTTTAAGAAACTTTTATTTTGGCTATGGAAGGCGTATTTATTTATTATTCTTTACGGGTGTTTTTGTGAACCACCTTAAAAGAAAGTCCAAGACTTATACAACTTACCTAAATTTTATGTCCCCACTTAAACATGGAAATACTTTTCTGGCAATAACACACAGTGGGGCATTTTAGTGACACTATTCCACTTCTTTTTTTCAGTCCTTACTGTAAAAACTCAGAGTATTTCTTTACTCTACGGAGATGGTGATGTGTTGTCCTGGTAACGACAGCGAAACTATACAACCCTTTGCGCTGATTCGGCCGTACACCCCTGATGCAGCAAATTAAACAGGCTGTATTTCCAACAACTGTGATTATCACATAAATGAGCCTAAAATCTGTGATAGGATATCTTTCAAGTTGTCAATACCAGTGCCAAAAATCTGTCTGGATTTAAATTGCATGTCACATATTTAAAGTGTAATCTACATAGCATGTGTAAACCAGAAAACATCTATGATACCTCGATTCTTCCCTGGGGAAAGGCACAAAAATTTTACCATGGTAAAAAGAAACTGCAGGTGGCCATGTGTTGAACATTAGATTTCCAGGGCTGGAAAAGCTAAATCCACATTCCAGAATGCACTGAGAATCAGTATACATATTAAAATTTTGAGAGAGAACTGTTACATTCCCATTCTCAATGGATGTGTTAGTTGAACTTGTGACTTTAAGCACCCTTCTGGTAAAAACATTGTTTTGTAATTTGAAAGCACTGCAGACATGGCACATGTTGTTGATGTTAAGGCTGGCACTTTTAATATGTAGTACCCCTGTTTTATAAAAACTGTCCTGTCACCGAAGTTCTTTATTTTTGAATACTCCTTATATACCACAGTAAATTGTAAATTTAAAACAAGTAAATTAAAACAAGTAATACGAATGGACCTGTGTGTGCACAAACACTTGCAGAACTAGGGTGTATATTTATTCTCTCCATTTTACTATTCACGGTGAGATTTGCATCATGCTAAAGCATGTTACGAGCATTTTGTTCAGCAAAAAGAGGCACAAATTTTAGCACATTAAATACTGATGTGAGGATTAATGGAAAATTATTTCTGTGTCCTTGTGTTTCTCCCTTTGATTCTCTGGTCCTACTGAGTATTTTAACAGCAGATGCTATGATGATCAAGTATTCATTTATTGGAAAATGCATGAGTTTTGAAACAACATTATTGCTTTGTAATACTAACACTGAGCGTCAGCATCACTAGGTTCATTATTTCTCCTCAATTTAAAATGCAACATTATTTTATTTGAATTCCAACACAAATTCCAAAGCTTAAATCTTAGATATCTCACACCTGTCAAAAGTTAATTCATAGATATGTTCTAATTCTACCTGTTTATAAATTTTTCACACATTTTTTTCATCTTTCTGTTGCATAGTGATAATGGATTTTTGAGACATTTTAAATGCTTGAATATGCACAAAGTGAGTAGGGGGGCAGTTTAATGTGGTTCATTTACAGCAACTACAGTACAAAAGAACACAAATGAATCATGGAGTCACAGCAAAATAAGGCATATCATTTAGTGGAAATGATGCACTCATACCAGCAGAGATGATTGTAATTATACCATAACTTATAAATTAAAACATCTTCTATGTACATAACTCTTGCCACTACTGTGTCCTACAAATCATTAATCACATTAAGATTTCTGACAAGATAAAAAAACCTGGTTATATGAAGCATATGAAAATGACTTCATTTTAATATGCTGGGTTTCCATTTTATGATTCTAAAAAGTAGACGAATCGTACACTTTCAAATATACCGTAAGAACCATTTGAATTCATCCACAGCCAGTTTTCTGGCATACAACATAAGTCTGATTTTTCTCAATTCTATACATGCATTGTATATGCACGATGTAGAATAATTGCATAACATTAAGACTTTTGAATGGAACATATCGGGTAATGATTTACAAATTGGATCAAACCAGAAAAAACTTCTGTGTTGGTGACCTTAGTCATGTTACTATTCAAGTTTCATAATCCAACTGTGGTTCCATTTTCACTTCTAGGCTTACTATATCAAATCAGAATGGTCTGTCCTAAAAAAAAGGACACCTCCTCAGGTTGAACATATGTAAAAAATTTCTTCCTACTACCTAATCTAAATCTAACCTCTTTGAGCTTGTACCCGTTACCCCTTATCCTATCACTCCACTCCCTGATCAAGAGTCCCTCCCCATCTCTCCTGTAGCCCCCTTTCAGTACCGCCAGGCTGCTATAAGGTCTCCCCGGAGTCTCCTCTTGTCCAGGCTGAACAACCCCAACTCTTGCAGCCTATCTTCATGTGATATTCTATTACATTAAGAGACTTCCTGATATAATCAGCAAACAGACAACAAAGATTGATTAATCAATAAGTGGGCATGGCCTTATTACAGTGAACAAATTAGACAACTCGGGATATATTGCTTTATAGGCAAGATTTCTTCTTTACAAATATTCTCCATAATTGATTGTAGTGACCTTTTGGCAATACTGAAAAACATCCTCAATTAATAGGCTACTTTTGCAAAACAGATCACAGCGGGGAGAACTATGTGGCTTGCACAGTAAGACTTTAGAGAAAAGGAAGAAAAGGTTTTTTAAACCTGCTCAGTGGGAAGCAGATGAGAGCTTTACTTTCTAAAACTGGACTTGTTTAACAAAAGCAATGTAAAGACAACTTAGCATTGATACAGTATTTCAAGAGCCATATCAGCAGCTGAGTTCTAATCTATTGTTCCCTCTGTTGTAAGAGTACCTAGAACTCAATGACAGCTTATGAATGATTGTTAAATGCAGAACAGAAGTCCTTTTGTAACAAACACACTAACTCAGACTCTTTGTTAATAATGCTCACTACAGATCAAAAACAATTATACAGAGCAAGTGAGAACAGAAACAAGAACGTATTGCAATAATGGCTTAAAATCTCACATATGGCCCAGGGACAAAAAACAAAACTGCTTTTATGCTCTGCTCTAGTCTTGTTTAGTGGAGGAGACAGCCAAGTACTGCATTTAAAAATTATTTTATCAGCAACTACACTTAAGTCTGCAAAAAACTCACTAATCACATTAATAGACCACCTGTTTCTAAGCTTCCTAGTTACTCTTCTAAACCTCAACTTTCAGATTACAAAAATGTTCAGAATGAGTTTAAAAAATGCACAAAGACAAACATACCAGTTTCAATCCAAGCCTTGGCAGGGGAGTGCCTGAAGTGACTTGCTTGCAGAAAATTGATATAAAAGTGTTCATGTTTTACTTGGTACAGCTTTTCATGGAAATGGTAGGTGTTGAAGCTTGATTTCAAAGTCTAAATCTGGGGGGGAAGAAAAAGATTGGAAGTAGAAAACTAAAAGAAATAGGATTTTTGGTCAAGTGAGAAGTATGCGAATAAAGATACTTTAAAGATTTCCCCTGCTTTGGGCTGGGAAAGGGGAAAAGAAAAAATAGCAGGATTAGTGGTCTAGTTTTCGGCGAATAGGTATAATATTCATCTTCTGAATACCAGACTGTCTAGGAAAGAAATGCATCTTCTTCCTCTCACCCACCAGTACATTTTTCCTCTTTATTTAAAGGGTCAGACTCTTGCTGCACTGTTAGCACTGGACAAGCTGAATTTTAGCGTGTGGAAAAGTTTTTGTAGTTGTCATTTTTTTAACTTAAGCTGACTAAAAGAAACAGCGTTTTTCCATGAAGTTGGAGTAAAGAATGATCACCTCCTTGGGAGAAGTTGTCCGCTAACCCAGGAGATTTCAAATAAATTTGCAGACCAGTTAAAGACAAACATCTCAAATCTTGTCTTTCTTCCTCCCAAGACAATACTCCATCCCACATGCAACCCAAATGAGCCTTGTGGTACTAAGCTAGCTTGAGCTGAATGTATTTATTTTCTCTCTAAGACTAGTAAATATATACAACAAAGAAGTTCAATCCATTTCAGAGGGAAGGAAATAAGGCTTACCCATCCCACCCAGCAAGCCTTATATTGATGGCCTAATGTGGAGCTGTTTTTATTAGTTTACAGGCTATAAACATTTCAGTGTCCAATGTCCTGAAGAAGAGTATGTCTGCAAACTTTTTTTTTCCCCTTTTTATAAATGAAAGCTAATTAGACTTGATTTTAGTCCTTTCTTTTGTGAGATTCAAGTCTGCTGGCTTTGTGCTGTAGCTTCTGGCTATACTGTGATCAAGTGTCACAAAAATACCATAAAGTCCAGAAGTTGCTAATTTGAGCAACTTTCCTGTTTCCTGCCCACCCTCCACCACCACTACCCTTTCCACGTCAGTTCAAGAATTTATAGAGCCATTTAAAAAGGAGGATTGGGATTAGTCACGATTCCATTACAAGAATTGATTGAAACCTTAAAACAAATTTTCAGGCACAGCATTTGCAAAAACTGGCCTTAAAAACAACAACAAAAAAGTTTGTCCATTCTCAACGCAATATGACCCACTCCATTCTGTATATTACCAGAGAACAATTCTTACAGGGCACTGGTAGAAGGCAAAATAATGCAAAACATATAGTTACAGTTACAGAATCTATGACATGCTGCTCTGTCAGCCCTTGTCACTTTTCATAGACATGTCTGAGATCCATTTAGAAGCTAGGTGTTGCCATTTCTTTTCTCTCTCCCATCCACCACAGGATTGCTGAGCAGACGCTCTGAGACAGGCTTATGCATCTGTACCATCTATCACTTTCTAGAGCTGACACACCAAATCCATTGTCTCTTTCCTTTGCTACGAACAGAGTCAACTGGGCAACAAACTAAGGAGCAAAGATGCATTACATCCCACAAAGGTGGCTGAAAGTTTTTCCAGAATCAAGCCAATGGTGCAGAGAAGCAATGCCTAAAATTTCATACGGTTTCATACAATTCAAGGGAACCCTCAGATGCAAGCTAGTGCAGCACAGTGACTGTTACAGGCTACAGTGTGTACTGTAGAGAGGAAAATAGCAAGCCCTATAACTTGGTTTAATAGTATAACCCTCTAAATTTGTGGATAATTGTCAGTGTACACATAATCCACGCCCCAGTTTTAACAGATCAGCACCAAGTGAGCTAATCTTCTATTCAACACAACCACCCATGCGAACTGGCACACATCAGAACTCTCTAGAAGCACAGACATCCACATCTTCCTCTCCTAGACAAACACAGAAACCTTTTACTAAATACATACTACTTGTAATAATTCCAGTCAAGTTATTCACTGAAAAAGGGCCAGTTATATTGAATTATCTTGAATACACTCAATTACCTTGCTGGAGGAACCGGCAGCTCACACGAGGGCAGCTACCATGGCGTGGGCGGCCACCCCCCACTCCACCCTCTGCCCTGGTATCTGAGCATCTAACGACATTACATGAATTCTACAGAGAGTCTAAACGTAGACTTGGTGAAGCAATGGACATCAGGCAGATTCATAACCATTATTACCAGCAAAAGTTGAAGTAAAGATGTGAATTGAACTTTTCATCCTCAGGGAAATAGTTTCTTACTAGTGATTTATTATTATTATTATATCTGTAGAGTAAATTTAACTAGCTACAGCTTAAATTGCAGAAAAATACATGTAATATCTTAATAGATCACACTTCACATATATAGTGTCTGGTGTGATAAATAAAGGTTCCCTCTTCAAGACTAGTTCTAAAAAGCATTTAAACCCACCTAAAGGAGTTACTTGAACATGACCTCCCAAAGTTTTAATCAATTTTTCAACAGAGCTTGCCTGATCCAGGATAATACAGTGTTACAATTATCTGTCTTGCTTTATTGGTTATGTTCCTTCAAGGTGAAAAGTCTGGATGGTTTTTGCAAGGCCAGCATTCCCACTGCCAGCTCATGTGCACTGTGAATGCATAGGTCACCATGCCTGCGTTTACATCTGCAAAGACAGGAAAAGCCACCTCGGTGACTGCTAGACAAAAAAATATTTTTAACAGCTGCTGGTGAGCAGCTCTTGAGTTTCTTTAAGGAAATCAGGAAGACCTCGGGGCAAGTAACTGCATGATAAAGGCAGTCTCTAGGATGAGAGTGGTGGAAAGCTGGTTTCTCTTCCCTGAGAAACACAGTCCTCTGCCACATGCCAAAAACACACTGACTCCTGCCTCTGGGTGGGCATCTGCTCCTGGCTTTTTTTAAATGGAGATTTCAAGTCCAAAGTCCAGCCCAAATCCAGAACATTTCATTGCCATTTTTACATGGCTGTAAACTTTTTAATTGCTTTTGATGCCTCGTTTGAACAAAGCAATCCCCGCAGTTGTAGACAATTAAAAACCTCCTTAAAAGTGGGGGTTTATCCAAGATTAAATGTCTCTCATTCAGACATTTCCTTCCAGAACCACATGCCAAAGCATTCACTCAGTTCTGACTCAAAAGGAAGAGTACCACCCATTGAATCAGCTCCTGTGGCATCCTCCGGTTTCCTTAGAGAATCTCCTTAGTCTAAAGTCTGGACACGTGATGTGATTATAACCCAAGGCAAAATGAAAAAAAGAATGTATATATACATAATATACACATATATGCGAAACATATGGAAAATGTATCTTTGCCACATGAGACCGGAGGTTAGTGCAGCTCTATTTAGAAAAAAAATAACATAATTTTAAAAACATACATGCTGCTTTCATGCTATTCCCTTTCCTTACCTTTAATAGAAAACCCCAGAGAAAGCAATTTATGCTCACTAAACCCAGCAACATCTCTTGTAAAAGATAAATGCCAAATTATATAGAGAACAGGAAAAATACATTGGTTGATAGCCCATTAGAAATTTATTATTTTTGTTTCTCTGTGGGTTTGTTCTTTCTTATTTTTCCTTCTTTTTTCCTTTTATAAATACCCTCTTTTTCTCTTCCCAAACCACGAAAACCCTGGCAATGACTATGAGAAACCCTTATGGACAGAGAGATAGATTAGATTTTCAATTTGATCAAAATTTAAGTACATCTGTTAGAACTCACGGCTAATGGAAGGCCACACAAAGATACCTGCCAATGTCTCCAAAATAAAAGAATAAAAAGAATCACACCAGGAATCTTGTTTGAATAGTTAACAGCAGCTTTGTCTCCACAATTCAAAACTGAAGGAAGCAACTTGTTTGTTTAAATGGTGATCAGACCAACAGGGCAAACAGGTTTTCAGTGGAAGTCACACTGCATGTAGAAATTCAGAACAGTTACAAGAAATGTAATAGCCTTGAAAAGCCAAGTATTCTGTCAGTTCTAATAATCCTTTCTTCCTCATAGCAGATGAGGAGCTTTGTAAGGTGACATTGACAGTAGAAGAAATGGGGCTTCTCATAACAAAGATAGGCAATACTGTATCCATCCCTAAATATTTATATAGAATTAAATAACATTCTCCTTCATTATTATGCTGCTTGGGAGTCATTCATGATATACATAATAAATTAATAAATCAGTAGGAATGCCTTGCAATGCTAATTGGCTTTTAAAAAGAACAAATACAAGGATTAAAATCCTAATTATATGGGAAATAATGAAGGTGTACAATGGAACTGTAGACTATATATTGCTAAAGGTGTCCCATTTAATTACTATACCTACCATGTTCGTTCTCAGAAAGGAAATTTAACCCTAAAGCGTCATTTTTATCTGACAATAATGACTGCATTGTAATTTCAGCTAGCACTTTTAATGGTTTATACTCTGTTGACATTAAACTTATTGGACAGATTTGCCACTTCCTGTTGCCATTTTACATATTCAGGAGATACAAAGCAGTGAAAAGGGGCTTTTCTTGCCAGAAAAGTATACCCCAGCTTCAGAAAGCTTATGAAGTTCTTGAACAAGTTCTCTTGTTCAAGCCCTTGTTCAAACAGCTCTTCACTGTACAGATTATTCTCAAATGCGATGTGAGCAGCTTCTAGATTTACGTTTTGGGCTGTGTTACCTAGAGCTCACAAAGATGTAATCACACAGAACGAAGCACTATCATGTAATAAGGTCTTGTACTCCAAGCACCTATGCTCGTGTGATACGATATAGAAAGGTGTGTAGGTCTAACTTTCTATCAATGGATCCACACATTAAACAAACAAATTTACAGATGACCTAACATCAGAAAAATATTCAAGAAGAAACCAAGACAGTAGCAGACAGTTTATATCTGCTATGCGAGTTATTGCATATCTTCAGCTGTGTGCACCAAACCACTCAGTAACTCCCATGTAAATGTTCCACAAGTTCAGATATGGCCTAAAGAAGCCCTCCCTCAGTCTTTTACTAAACTTATTTAAGTACAAGCCACATTGCAATTTCTACAGCTCTATGAAGGGGCCTGGATTTTTGTAGATAAGATACTTTCGACAAGGAATTTTCTGCCTCATGATTGTAAGTCACTGATATGTCCAATGGCACTTCAAGGAGCAGGTCACTTTGCAGAGAGGGAAGACCAATGAAGACAAGGAGTTTGCCCCAGGGGCAACTTAAGTAGATGGCTTAACAAAAAGGTTCCTTTCACTTCTGATCGCTGCCCAGCTTAAACCTGTGATCCTACTGATGCAAGACAAATGGAGAAAAGAGTTTGGTCTGACTGAAGAAAGATAAAACAAAAAAACCCCCCCAAACAACCAAAACACCAAACCTAACATCTCCTTCCCCTCATTCAGGTCCAACCTTTTTAAAACATTTTGTCAAACTCTTTGGAATGGTAAGAAGATGTTCAAACAAACTTGAACCTCAGAATAAAGCTAGATGGTGAATTCACAGTATGATCCTCTATAAGGGAGTATGTTACATACTGGACATATTCTGGTTGTTTGCAGGGCTCAGTAAAATTTTTTTCTGGGAAAGCCAAACTAAATAAGGAGAAAGACTTTTCTTGCTTTCATCTAATCCTGAAGGATAACTTTATTATTATTTTTCTAATTCAGCGGTAGGTTCCAGGGAATAATACTATATTGTAGCAACTCCACTTCCCTGTCCTTAAAACAAGCAGATCAATTGGAAATAGCTGTGAGAACTCTGGAAGAACTGAGTGCTGCATGGAAACATTGATCATACACTACAATTTAGGTGAAGGTTAGCTCGAGAGAGGAAGTGAAAATTGCAGTGGTTTAAAAATAACTAATTACCCCCTATTTTATAACAAAACATTTTACTGCTTCTTTCCAAAAAGGCTTTCATTTCAACCTTTTCTTTTTATTATGGTAGAGCTGGAGGGGAGAAAAAGGAGGGAGCAGAAATTACTTCATTTGATTAAATTGCAACAATTATTTGTAAATTCTATTGAGGAAAATTATAACATTTTTGTGTCTCATTTAAGAAATTAAAATATATTTTAAAATTTCACAACCTCTCTGAAACAAAATTTTTTACCTCTGGTTTATAATGACACATGAGGAATAAATAATACTGTAGTTTTGCAAGTAAGATTCCTAATCACAGAAGTTTTTTTTCCTAGTTCATTGCCATTTATATAACGCTCTATTTACAGATATCACATTGAAATGTCACGCTTACGTATTTAGTTTTAAGCTCTTATTTCCACAGACTTTTGAATAAAACCTGTATTTTAAGTGAAATCTTAATAAAACCTTAACTTCACTAGTTGTTAATGTATTCACACAGCTTAAATAATGACATAGGGAGAAAGAAATCTGGAGGCAAAGATCAAGGAGAGAAAAAACCTGTTACAGTTGAAAAGTGATGGCAAGTGAATGAGGCATGGAAACTATTTTAGACAAAGCTTCAGTATGAAAAAAAATTCTGTTAGAGTCTGGTCAGACAGCAGGAGTGAATGAGAAACAGTAGGTAGGTGCTAAATGGAGCTCGTTACAAATTCCCATCCAGAAAAAATGGATTAGATGTACATAGTATTTTTCGTTGATGTTTTGCCAATTTTTGTTTTCCCAGTTACTTATTCCAGGGTATTACTAAATGAAAAGACAAACAGCAGAAGACTCTACTCTGAACTTGACCCTGAAAAGAAAACCACAAAAGCTACTAACGCAGGGTATTTTTGTCTTGTTTTTCTTTTTAAAGCCACAATTCTTGTAACAAATGAAAAAACATATGACAACATATGAAACGTGGTTGAATAGCTCAAGATCATCTCACCAGTAGGTTTTCAGCCATTCCCTTGCAATGAGGCTTTCAAATTTTCCATTAAGCAATCCAGCAGCATTCATTTCTCCTCTGTCCAGGTCCAGTGAGAATGACCAACAGCTCTATTCAGCCTGCCCTTCTCCCCACTTCAATTAGAAAACGTCATTAGTTCCAGTGAACTAATACAGTGTATACAGTCACAGTTATTCCCCACAACCAGACCAAA
>WKFP01014930.1:33170-54189 GCA_011057875.1 Pterocles orientalis | reverse complement strand
GTTGTTTTGGTTTGTTTTTTTTAGAAAACTACAAGCTCCTAAACCTATTGCCTATCTGAAGAACCCACATCAGTGGTGTCCTGGTGCACTAGGTTCTCCAAGACTGATTACCCCAGTTTACCACAATTATGATGAAAAGAATTCCTGATCTTTCCCAAAATTGCCCACAGGAGAAGGAAAAAGACAACATATATTGTGAAAAGAACACCCGGTGAAGAATCTCTGGGATTTTGTTAAATTGTTATCTTTCCACGGATAGGAAGTATGTAGACACACATAAGGTGAAAACACTTTTGTCCCAAAAATGGACTCGAAAGTGTACCTTCCCACAGCCATGCCTAAAATCCTACATCCATACACCTGGAGTCCACCAGCTGTGTCACAAGGTCTTCTTTTATTGCTTGCAGCAGTGCACAACGCAGCAGCACGCTCTCAATACTGCAGCTGTGCTCATATTAAACCTGCCTCATCTTATACTTTATACAGCCTGACTATAAAACCACAGCTTGAATTCCAAACCTATTCTTATTGTTGTGGGGTTTTTTTTTCCCCAACAGAAACTGCAGCTCAAGAGGATTTGAACTCCTCTACAGATTCCACAGAACTATATTTGAACGCCTGTGGCTCGCTGGGTGCATTTCCTTGGCAGGTAACTCCCCGCTACCACAGCTACTTCTCAAAGTCCCTTACATCTCTTTGGATGGTATCATTTGGGCCATGTAAGGGATTTTCCTCTCTTAACGTTTGCCTCGAGGACCTCCTTCTGTCTGTCAGAGCTTTCATAAAACAAAATCACCTGAAAATATTTAGGAAGAGTGTTTTTATCTCTTAATTCCTGTCATGAGTTTTTAGGATCTTACTCTTATTTATGTCAGCTTCTGCCAGGAGTTAGTAAGTACAATAGGGACAAACCAGGAGACACATATAGGCTCTAAGAAGTCCCTATTAGACCCACAGGACACAAAACATCCTGGCAAGTAAGGCTGTCCTCCTCCTGCCTCAGTTGCAAGTCTCCACACTGAGACGGATTCAGTTCTGGTTGACAGTGGTTTCTGGCTTTTGAAGTGCGTGGATGGAGGCCCAGGGCAAAGCTGGGACCCAGAGGTTAAGTAAAGAGTTCTTTAGCTCCTTATATCCCAAGATACACACAGGTGTCTCCCGCTATGGAGGATAACCAGTCACCTAAGCCAGAAAATTTTGCTGTGAGAACCCCAGCTTCCCTGTCCTTTATATATTTATTTTGTAGAGGGGCCAGTCTTGCTCTGCACACTCCTTGTTTTAGGAAATTATTAATTGTATTGTGCTTGTGTAAAACCAAGGGATGCCTAGGACGCTGTTTACCAAATGCAGTTATTATTTCTCCATTTAACAATTAATCTTTCTATCCCCTTGCTGTTTTTATAATTTTCTCAGACATATTTCAATCTCCGAATTTTATTGAACTGTACTGGCTCAGCACGTGTAGTTTGTGAATAATCACAATATGGCCAAAATGTGTTATTTAGTTGGTGCTACCTACTCTCTCCTACAGTTCAGTTGGAGAAGTTGTTATTTCTGAAGACTGCTGGGCTTCAGGCATAGACAGATGAAGTAGTTAACTTTTCTTTCTAAAACCATATGAACAGTTAAACAAAGACCATTCAACAACACTTACAACTCCAGTTGCATTCACTGTTCCATGTGTTCAATAGTTTAAAGGACAATTTAATTTAAATTAATTTTGATTTAAAGGACAAAATATTTCCTTTTTTTGTTTGATAGTTCTGGGTTTTTTTAATGTTTTGTAGCTGAAGAGTTTAGTGCTCTGTCCCAGAGCCTGAGGCTATGCACATGGGCCACAAATTTACTGAAATAAAACCGAATATTTGATAACTATGTCATTTTAGTGAAGCCAGCATGCCCTTCAGGGTGGTCACATATTCTAAAACTCTCCTGCTACTAAAGCTGACCAAATTTTGACAGAAAGCATTCTTTGATTGCCAGCTCCCTGAGGTGATATTTCAGAGCAACCAGCCCAAGCCTCCTTAGCTCATTTCTTCAGGAAGCAAAAGTTATTGGTGAGAAATTGGGGGACCTCATTTATTACAATTAGTTCCTTCCTTATCAGTGTTATTCATTCAACAGTCAACATAATTCACTCAATAACCTGAAGAAGCGGGTGTTAAAAAAGTCAACAGATCACATTCTAATACTGTGTTTAAATTCTGTTTCTTGTTACAAAACAGGATAATAACAGAAATATGAAATAACACTGATGTTTCCAGAGAATAAAATTATTCTAGTTTACAATGGACTCTAACATTACTATGGTTACAGGCTCAATAAGCTGTTTATTTGATTAAATATTCCTTTAGGCAGTACTATTAAAACTTTAGAGCTTTTTAATAGCTTCTGTTTGTGGTAACATGGTAGTCTAGCATTTCTGAGGTTTTCTATTCGCTCTACAGCTTTTAACTGTATTATCCTGCTTCTCCGTTACACTATATCAGAGCACATTTGTCTCTTCGTTTAAGTGGAGATGCTTGTATTTGTTGTCTTGAAAAAGCAGGAAAACAGCCACTGGGTGGGTGGGGATCCCATTTTACCATTATCCGTAGAACATAATATCTTCAACATGAACTAATAAACTATTTTCAACTGAGGATGAATACGTAGGTCTTCATCCTGAAGAGCAGTCAAACCTTTTCTTTTTGTTAAGGAAAGCAATCTTATTCCCAGCCATACACTATTCTCTTTAGGTCTTTTAATAAAGTAAATACAGCTCCATAGCTTCAGAGCTGCTCTTTGTCAAGAATATCTAGATCTTTCTTCTGCTCATAACCTAACAGGAGAAGGACTATAATTTTCCTAAGGATGAACTCAAAAGAAACTCTTATTACTAAGGCTGAATCATAACGGTAGTATCCCTAAAGACCTTTGCAAAGGTATACTGCCACTTACTGATAAAGTCAATCCTACAAGAGTGTCCAGAACTTGCGGGGCGTGTCTCTGCATGAATTGGGATGGAGGATACCTTACCAAATTTAAGTTCCTATGGAACGTTCTCGAGTCTGGAGATAGGAACAAGAATTGCAGAAGTCACTGATGCTATTCTGTACAGGTTTATCAGTATACATGATTCTAGTGTATAAGAGTACACACATGAGAACTCTCCAACTGTATTACTGCCTGCTGTTTTTCCTGATCTATTTCAGGTAAACACTGGTTGTTAGCCGACAAATAAAAAGGCACCCAACACTTGTGTGCCAGATGTGCATTGGTATGCCAGAGCAATCTACCTGCAGTGTGCTTCATACCTTTTGTTTTACAGAGCATGGATGGAATAAATTACACAACGCTTGGTCATTAGTGAGAACAAATTTTTTGCACAACGTCAACACTTCAGAATGGACCCCTGAGTCTCCTAACACAGGCATGCCTAAAAACTCCACAATGCCTCTAATTTTTTGCCAGAATATTGTGATAGAAAGGGAAATTTCTGTATCTAAAACACAGCTGGACCCGAAAGTCCTCTAAAACACTACCAGTTTGTGATGTTTCTGTGTAATCAATTAGACAATCCAGTGTTTTTCTTGAAAGATGTTTGGCCAGGGGGAATCAGGTGAGAGGAGTTGTTTCACCTTCCCTGATGAAGGTTATTGACTATCGTCTGACAAGTCAGCAGTAATTACACAAAGCTGCAGTGCAAGTCTTAATAAATAAAGCTGTTGTTCTGCTCTGCACAATCCTGTCTGGCACTCACAAGAAAACAGAGCTGAAATTAAGTCTCCATTCATTACAAAAATAGTCTAACAGTAATTCAGACCTATGGACTGTCTGCTGTTTGTCAATGGTATTGAATGGTTTCTATCTACTGTAACAAATCACTCAGCAGTAAAATAAATGGTAGCTGATTGTATGCCAATGGTATATTTAACAGTACTCTATTGTATTGAATGCTGCTGGAAATCTAACAGGTCTCGATAGGGGGAAAAATGCATGCTATTTTTAAAAATAAAATATTGATGTAATTGGCTTTCCCACCCACAGTGCTTCACAAGCCTGGAAGCAAGATTAGTTTTAATAGTTTGTTAGAAAAGCCAGGGAGATTGGAGAAAAAGGATCTTGTTGACTTCAAGGCATTCTGAAAGTATTTAATTAAAAAGAACAACCATCACAGACCTCCTTAGAATGAATTCTCAGATTTCCCTCCGCCTCCCTAACAGTTAAAAAAAATCAAGTAGCATCCGACAGTGCTAAAAGAAAGAATGGAATAGTAATGTTTCTCCTAATGAACACTCTCCAGCAAAGAGGAGCAATCATGGAACTAAAGGTATAATCATTCCTTACTGGCAGCCAGTTTTACTGACTGACTGGCAAGCAGGCAAGACCAAACAATGGTGGATGGTTTGCATTTACTGCAAACTTACCCTCTGAGGGGAGAGTTTTCGCCTGCTGTCTTTTGTTTGCTGTTCTGCATTCAGGTCTCATTAGGTCACAAGAATAATTCCTCCTTCACTTTTCTTTCCTTTAATCCTGGCATTCCCACTTTTCGTAAGCAGACAAGTTGACAGCTGTTGCAAAGTCCCACCTGGTTCAGTCTGAACCAGCAAAGAGAACTGGAAATTGGTCTTATTTTTACATCTGCTAAAAGGGTAAGAACATTGGTCTTTCATTTCTTCCAGCAGACGAACAACACACCTCCAAATTCATGATAAAGACATTCTTTTGGAGACTGCCATTCACAAGATCCTACAGCAAATAAGAAATTCATGGGTATTCTACTTGTAATTTTTCCTTGCTGACCTATGAAGATGTGTATCCCTTTGTCCAAGAGATACAGGCCTGGATGGACGATGCAGTGAGCAGAAGCGTATTTACCGAACTGCTACATTTAGAGTAAAAAGGACAGCGAACATTTCTTCTTTGAAAGGTACTAATCAATATTGGGTACCCATACATCACAAAAATCTCAAGCAAGAGAAAGTATTTTTTCCTAGCAGGAAGAATAATAAAAGCAAGCAGAACCAACAACAATGGAAAGTTCACCTATTGAAACAGTTTAAAAAATTGGCAGCCAGCTGATAAGTACAACCCTTTCACCTGACTCAGCTGGAGAACAGGGTAGCATTTAAACGGTTCCTCTCTTCCCACAGTTTGCACTAATGAGATTTTTAGGACTTGGGTACCTAGGCAATTGTGACCTAGAAAACCATAATTAAATGAACAAACAAATAACAGACAAAAAACCCCCTCTTACAGTTCCCCTTGTCTTTCCTTTTCAGGTGTGAAATAATTAAAACTATTTTCAATATGTTATTTGCAGGGTCAGGGGGAGAGGAGGGAAGAAAGAGGAGTTAAATTATTTCAGCCACCTAGGATAAGTGCACCAGTTATATGTAACACTTTAAATCACACTCCACTTTCTATTCAAAATCGGAGATTTCAAGTAACTCCTCAATGTATCCATGTATGTTTTACTTATACCACTAAAACGCACTGCAAACACAGAACTGTGCAAAATTCCTGGGACCACACGCACACACAAATACTCTCTCCCTTCCTTTCTCTTTTCCAAGTCCCTTATAAAAATATAAAACCAGCAACTATTACAAGTAACCAATAACCATAATCTTTTTGTCTAGTAACCCTGTAAGATGACTTTATTTGACTAGTTATTATGAATTGGTTTAAGAAACCTCTAAAAACAGGCTTGGCCCCGTCCTGCTTGGCTGAGGAGAACTGGCATATGACGGGATATCGAAAACTGCAGTGAGACAAAGTTGTTCAGAAATGCATACATCCAAAATGAGTGCAAGCTATAGGCCAAATCTGATTCATTGATTTTACTGACAAAGAAAAATACGAAGATTCATGCCCTTATAGTATCCTTTTAATCTGTCCACATGAATGTATCCAAGAGATAGAAGATCGACATAAAGTTTTGCAGGACTAATCCTGCATTCTCTTTTTTCATGCCTGGGAGAGGGAGCAAGGTAGTATGTTTAAATAACATTTTCAAATGAGGATTCATCTTCGTTTCTTTATTTGGTATGACTAAAAATCATACAAGCTAAAATACATTTTTATTTAGTCTCAGATAGGTACATGGAGTAATAATTCATAAGCTTTCTCAGTAGATAAATTTTTAACCTGTGAGACAATTATTTCTATCTACATTATTTTTAGATTTGGTGCAAGTCATCTGGATGCCAACAACATAATTAGAATAGAATTAATACAACAACAACCCACATAGTGTCTGGTTATATTTCAACAGCCTTTTTTTTCCTCTTAAATAAGCAGCTTCTATTAGTAACATGAAAATGGAGCATGCTGAGTGCAATAGGCACAATAGTTTGCAGATGAGCTGTGGATTCTCAAAGAAATGCTTAAGTTTATAAACTGCAGAATGGCGAATCAATTCTGCTGCATGGAGAATCGTTAATTACAGTAATATTTATGCCAAGAAAACGACATTCTGAAAAACTCCATGAAAAACTGACACTGACATCCCACTGAGGGGCTTTTTCTTCTTTCCATAAATAGACTGCAGGGCCCAGCTATTTATTGCCTGTGATACTATGAAAGGAGGAGAAGAGGGAAGGTTTGTGAGGATATGCTGCAGTGTGCATTCATTGAGAAAGTGGAAAACATATGTACAGTAATTAAAACCGCTCAGAATCAGCAAAAGAGGCCTGGAGCATTTGCCAAGCACACAGATATCTATCTGTAAGCTGGGGGAACGATGAACAGAAGGTAAGAGGATGAGGCACAAAGTAACACAAATATTTAAGCTATTTTATAAACCACCTTATCGAAAGTAAGGATCTTTGATACTCTGATGGAAGGCAGTTATAAAGGCATGTTTCTCTGATGTGACAGCAGGTATGAACAGCTGTAAAGGAATTCTGATGGGTTTTTTAGAACGCAGCCTGCCCCCCTGATAGCCCAAACACCCCTTCAACACTCTGTGCCTCTTATTCCTTCTCCATAAAGAATTTTGGGAAGCCTGCAGAGATGGCATGGCACGGATGCTGGAAGACTCAGTTAAATGACTATAGTTTCTATGCCTGTTTCTGCCTCTGAGAGCATTGTTAGCTACCAATGTCGAGAGGGGCGGGAGATGAAGACAACAGTGGATGGGATGAAGAAACAAGTCAAGTAACTCCCAAACTCCGATGGGGATAGAGAAGGAGAATCAAGAGGGAAACCACACTGTAGAAACACATCCTTCCAGGAGTAAACACTAGAAGTAACAGTAAATGATAGGAGGATTTTCCTATTCTTTCAAAGAATTTGGAAAAAAATGAGGACCTGTTATACACCAAAAGTAACATCTATATTATAGAAAGACTGAAGGCCGCCTTCAAAGCTGTTTTACTTCAAAAATTTTACTTTGTCCATAGCAGAATTTGGTCAGGGAAACCCCATCCTAATCTTATTTTACAGTTTGCCTCAGTGTCTTCAGTTCCTTTGAAGACATGTGAAGTATTAGGCAAATTTAACGTTTATATTTGTGAAGACTTTATAATAAAATTCTGCAAAGCCCTTCATAATTTAGTACGCTGAAGCACCATCACTAGAACAAAACCAGATCCTTTGAGAACTTGTATTTGTTACACCTTGATTCATATAAAATTCAGTCAAAGACTCATGGAAATAAGTAAATACAAGCATGATGTTAAGTATACCTAATAACAGGGAAAAAAATAATATTCAGGGACAGACTTTACAATCAAAGATTATTAGCCTGACTCATCAGTTAAAAGGCTCATTTTCTGTATGATTGTACTTTACTAAAATATAAGTAAAGAAAAAATATCATCAGCCTCAGGAACTTAAGAAAACAGTTAATAAAAATCTAGTTAATTTTTTTATGATGAAAACAAACCTATCTTTCTCAATAGCAAAGACACAGTACTCATTGTAATCAATTTTTATATAGCTTCTTTAAAGGAAAACTTATTGATGAAGATAAAATTTCATGCTTCTTAGCAGGCTGAAATTGGCTGACGATGAAAGCTACAGAATTCATTGCTCCAATTAATAGGCAGTAAGTTAAGAGCAAAACTCTGCAAAAAATAATCTCTAATCAGATTTTTTGCTTTGCTTGTTGGGTAATTTTCAGATCACATTTCAAAGGGGGGGTTGTAAAAAAATAACTGATTGAATTGAAAGGTTGTAGAAATATTCAAATCTGCAGAGCTCTAGGTCCTCTTAAATAATACTGACACGATGAACGCTGATGTTAGGGTAGGCTAATGTCAGTGTTACATAAACTTAAACTGTGCTCACTTCTCAGCCCTAGCAATAGGACAATACAGTTGTCAATCTCCAACCCACTAAATGCTCTGCCAGAAGAAAAAGCAAGTCCTGCTGTGGGTACAAACTGTGTCACTGTGTCTTTGGAAAGGTTTGCGTAGGCACACAGCAATGCGAGGGTCACCTCCCATGTGCTACCTCACTGGAAAAAGGAAATAATAAAAGAGCATCTTGATTCACACAGTACAACAAAACTGGAGAAGTTTAAAAGACTAAAAGAACTCTTACTTAATAAAGAAAGAAGTAGAATCTGAGAAAGATGAATCCAGAAGTTTCTTTGACAGTAATTATTCCCTTTTCAGCTTTGCATGCAGAAACCATTACTGGAATTTCATTATGATCCCTGTTATTTAATCAATTATGTTGGTAGGGAGGTTAAATTCACTATCAAATGGGAATTAACAGGAATTTCAAAGGGCTGTAGGAGGAACCACAACAATGAGATATTACAGCTTTCTTTATGCGAGCCTGAATTTGAAGAAACCATTCAGGAAAACATTTTAGATTGCTACTAATTAATCAGATTGATACATATAGTCTAAAAACACATCTGACAGCAAATGGTACTTCTCACAAAGCCTGATCTGAAGCCTATTGAAATCAAAGCAAAGACTCTCATTGACTTTGATTGTGCCACAGAAATGTAATGCTCCTATGCATTGAGTGCCCAGTAAACAATCTGCATTATAACAATCATACTGTTATAAAAATATTATTGCATGTTTTTAATGACTAGTCTCTTATTTTTAAGATGCCAAGTAGTTGCTGAACAGCTATACATTTAAGAGATCCATTTGTAGAGCACAATGTAAAGTTAATGAGAGCCTTTGCACAGGCTTTAATAACTGATTCCATGGGACTAATTTCAGCACAGGATGCCAAGCATAAATAAGAGTGACAGAAGGGGTTCCTTTGAGGCAAATTTGTTGGGTTTTTTTAAGAATGGTATTTTATTTTTCAGAAATATCAGGTTTTTTCCTCAAAGTGACCCCCTTCTGTTGCTCTTCCAATTTTTTCTCAGGCTCATCAAGAGGGCTTTAAACTAGGTTTGAAGGGGGAAGCGGGAATTACCAGGTCCATTACAGATGAGCCTAGGGGTGGCACGCTGACGGTAGGAGTGGAATCGACAGTTCAGCTCAAGTGCATCTACACTAATGCACATAGTATGGGCAACAAAACAAGAGGAGATGGAGGCCACTGTGCAACAAAACAGCTATGACCTAGTGGCCATCACAGAAACACAGCGGGACAAGTCTCATAACTGGAGTGCTGCAATGGATGGCTATAAGCTCTTCAGAAGGTATAGGCAAGGAAGGAGAGGAGATCTTGCCAGGTCATGCAGAGTTCAAATTAGAAAGGAAAAAGCCCAACTGGAACTCAACCTGGCTGCAATGGTAAAAGATAATTTACAAATCCATCAACGACAAAAGGAGAGCTCTGGAGAATCTCCATCCCTTGTTGGATGCAGAAGGGAACATTGTCACCAAGGACGAGGAAAAGGCTGAGGTGCTTAATGCCTTCTTTGCCTCAGTCTTCAATAGTCAGACCAGTTATCCTCAGGGTATTCAACTCCCTGAGCTGGTAGACAGGAACAGAGAGCAGAAAAACCTTCCCACAGTCCAGGAGGAAGCAGTTAATGACTTGCTGTGCCACCTAGAGACACACAAGTCTATGCGGCCAGATGGGATCCACCCGATAGTACTGAGGGAGCTGGCAGGGGAGCTTGCCAAGCCACTCTCCATCATTTATCAACAGTCCTGGCTAACAGGGGAGGTCCCAGAAGACTGGAAACCTGCCAATGTGACACCCATCTACAAGAAGGGCCATAAGGAGGACCCGGGGAATTGCAGGCCTGTCAGCCTGACCTCGGTACTGGGGAAAATTATAGAATGGCTCATCTTGAGTGTGCTCACACGGCATGTACAGGACAACCAGGGGATCAAGCCCAGCCAGCATGGGTTCATGAAAGAAAGGCCATGCTTGAGCAACCTGATCTTATTCTATGACTAGGTGACCTGCCTAGTGGATGAGGGAAAGGCTGTGGATGCCAGCAATAAGCTTTCTATCGCTAGAGGTAGTTGGAGCATTTGCAGCAATTACTGGGCCAATGCTACTGCTTTTGGACTGCAATGTCAAGGGTTCAGTCTCTAGCAACACTCACCATTTTGTGTCCCTCTTCTTTCACTTGGACTTGGGGCCGGCTTGCCAGTGCAGACAGAGAGGACTTGGAAATAGCAGCCACAGGTGGACCCTCGCTTCTGAATGAGGAAGACGGCATTGGCTGGTGTGGGTTATATCCAGGGATTTCCCTGGAAGTGTTCAAGGCCAGGTTGGATGAGGCTTTGTGCAACCCAGTCTAGTGGGAGGTGTCCCTGCCCATGGCAGGGGGGTTGGAACTCGGTGATCTCTAAGGTTCTTCCAACACAAACCATTCTATGATTCTACGATTTCAAAGGCAGTCCCACGAGATCAATGGAGTTATTCTCTGTCCAACTCAATGGAGAATAAAAAAACCTGCTAGTAAAGGTGGAGAGTATTCAGATATACTTTTATTTATTTTCTTTGTTCCTTCCCTTCACCCACCCTCCTTTTTCTTAGTTTTGCACATGGAGACTTTTCCTTTCCTTTTGTATAAGTAATGATGTTTCCCAGCAGAAAGTCATAAACTTACATTAACCTACTGAGAAACTGTATATTACCATTTCTTTGCCTAACGACAAATTAAAGAGTATTTATGGAATAATGAATACAATTCAGACAAGCAAAACCAAATTAACATACAGCATCACTCTGTGGAGGAATTCCACGTTAGGTATTTGTGGAAATCATCTCTATGTATTTTTTAAGGGCTGAAAACCACTAGTGTTAAATCATTACAGGTCTTGGCAGTCATTTGTGATCAATAGGTGTCTTGGAAGTTACAAAGGATCTCAAGAAGAAACTGTGCTTGACTTTACCCCATAAGTAGAGGGGACTGTTACTGGCATGTCCATAAGACAAATATCAGATAAAGCACTTAAAGTGATAGATAGTAATTAAAAAGATTCCTACAGCATAACAGTATTTTCAGGAGTGCATTGCATTCCAGAATCCCCAATTCTCTAGTTAACTGAGTCGGCACCATATAGAACACCCTATCCATCTCTGAAAACAATAAGAAGGTAACTACAATATGACATGTCTGAAAATGAATAAAATTAAAGGAACATTAAAAACATAGTTAAACCTCGGAATAGTCAGTTAACAAACATACACCTGGAACACTGAATCAACAACAGAATTATTACTTTATATTTCAGTCTTCTACTACTGAAACTTATTACAGCCCCAGGTAGTTTTGCATAAACATAGACAAAATGTTTTATAAGTGTCAGTCAGGCAGAAAGGTTTGCAAAATGAGGGGGGAAGAACCATTTTTTTTTTTTTTTTAGTTTTTAATAATCAGCGTCCTCCACAATGACCCAACACAATGGATTACTTCATTTACATATACAGTCAATGGCTGTGCAACTGTCTGCTTTCTTTGTATGTTCGCACCGTTAGCAGTGGTTAACTGAAATTAAACTGTCATAGGCTTAACATAAAATGTCATCTGAAATGAAAAGAAGTGTGCTGTTTTACTGGAACGTGAAACTGGAAACACAGTAGTGGTCGCCTGGTATTATTTGCCTAAGACAAGAAGCAAAACCAAGCAAACCTTTACTAATTTGTTTTTATTTTTCTAGGCTGACATCATCTTCCTATTCCCTTGTTTTCTTTGTGATGAGAAGGTTTTTGCAAACTTATCACCGGAAAACAATTTGGAATAAAGCCATAATTCAATAACTTGTTCTCTGTTTCCATTCTGTTGACAAATAGTTCGCAGTTTTCCCAAATACCTCTGCTGTAAGCAATTTTTAATACAGCTTACCTAGTCAAGTACTGTCAACTCCTAGCTACATGCTGTGAACAGTAGCAATTAAGCTGAGTCTTGAAGGCTATTTCTACCTGGAAGTTCCAAACTGAACTATCTTTCTCCCCCAATTTTTCTCCCTTCTCCCCTCCAACCCAAAGATGTGATACGACAACAGTCTGGGACAGCACAGATATCCTGCTGGGTTTGCACAGCCCTGAGGAAGTTTACTCTGCTGCAATTTTGTACCTCACTTCCTCCAAATAAAGTGTAAAACACACGAGCAACACAAACTGCTGATGGCACAGGTGATACAATCTGCTTCAGCAGCAGAGATAGGAAAGATTATACAGGCATTACTGGAGGAGGTTGGACTTACCAAAAAATCCCCTTTTGTCTCTATTTCTCAGCTGCTTAATTGTCAGAAAGTAGAATCGCAATTCACTCATAAGGTAAGTCTATCTAAGGTAAAAAGAAATGTACCTGCCTCAACGGCAGTATCCAAACAAAGTTAAGGCATGAAAATAGCACTAAAAAAAATTAACAAGAAGATACATGAACACTGCTGCATGGAATCACTACTTCACATATCTTGTATCACTCCACTATCTTTTCCCACCATTTTTTATGTCCCATAAATCAGGACCTTTTGGAACATTCCTTATTAAATACCATAAGTGGAGTGAAAGCCCTTTCTACCTATGTAAGACAAAGTCAGCTGAAAAATTAAAATTTAAAGAAAATCAAACAATATTGCTGTCAGCCTTGGAGAAACGTTAAGTGTTACAGGAAAATTACGTGAAAGCATATAGATTTTTTCTGTACCTAGCTGACTTAAAAATACAACAAAATAAAGAAGCACACACCTTCCTAATCAAATTTTGTACTGGAGAGGCTGAAGGCATCATTTCTCACATTGTTATGCAAGAATCGTGGCTTTTAGCATCATTATCAGTGTTACAGGCAGTCAGAATACTCTGCTTCAAAACAGAATTATGCTTTACCTGGAATTATGGAGGGGATTTAACTGAATATTGCCATAATGGTAGTTTATTGTGTTCAGTCCTTGCCTCCATACTTCATTTTTTTATTTTGCTTTGACTGTTTCTTTCATGTATATTTTTTTCATGAGCATTACTTTACTGTGTGTGCTTCTTTTGTTCTCCCCACTGCTCTTTTATTCTATGACTTGCAGAGCTCCACACAATTAAGACAGCTAAATCAACATTATCAACCTACTCAAATTCTCCTGGCACAGTAACTATCATTTAAGATTTGTATGTCCTACACAGCTTCGGGCTTTTTTATGATGGAAGGTCACTTCAAAGTCATCTCAGAATTACTGAACTGTTTATTGATCTCCTAATTATTCCCTGTTTGTAATTCCTCAGCTGTCTCTCTTTGAGTTATTTTGTTATATTATCTTAGGAATTTATTAAACAATGTGATATTTATAAAAAAGGAAGATTTTATAGAAGAGAATAAAACCCCAAAGTTATTGAAATGAAGAGAAGGACAGTTAATTTCCACTGAACTCTGAGGATGGAGATAAAAATAAGAAGCAAAGCTTCTTATTATAAGACTGTGCTTTCCTAAACAAAAACAAAACAAAGAAATAACAGATTTCGGTTTTGAGTAATATAGCTGCAAAAGCTATCATTATACTGTAGGAACCTCAAACAGGTTTTGCTGGCTATATTTTGCAGAAGAATTTCAGACTTGGTTTTGGTATATAATCCTTGTTCCCCATAAAATGCTCCTGATAATGAATATAGAGACATGAACAGATAAAAATATTTCCTTTAGAGAGGCACTGACCCTGCTTATATTACAGCAATATTTGATCTCTTAGTATTTATCCTTAAAGGTATCTCTAGGTGTTGTGATTAAATACATTCAACAAATTGAACAAGAGTCAAGTTAGCTTCCCAATGCAAATATTTAAAGTCTTTTTACCAGAATTTACTATATGGTTCATACAGTTCAACACTGCTTTTTAACAGCCAAGAGTTCTGTGCTGTAATACAGACAAGATCTGGAGAGTAGCTGTTATTTTAAAGATGAACTGAGTGACCCCACAAGCTAAAGTTAAAATAAATGTCCCTGACCTCATTTGTGGTCTCTAGCCAGCTGTTAGCTATAACTTTTTGCAGCCTCAGCAATCAATAAAAATCACCCAGATCTTCAAAATTCCTCTAAAGGGAAGGAACACACCTTCTTTCTCACCTGAGCAGCTTTACTTCAGAAGATATTGTGCTTTATATTTGGTGACCACGGTTCACTGCTGAGTTTGACTGCATTCTCACACAGAGAGCATTCGATCCAAGGCTCACTGTAGGACACGACCTAAAATTGCATACAGACCTTTTCTCCTTGAAGGATAATCAAAGAATCAGAAGGGACCTAAACAATCCACGGCCCATTTTCCCTGCACAGACAGCAAACTGCACTTCCTGCCTGCTTGGTGTCTTCACAGATCTAGCAAACACAACCCGTATACCTCTATTTGATCCACATCTTTATTGCAATGAACCAATAACACTGTATGCAGCATAGCTACCCATGGAAATGCTTCTCAGCACCTCCTTCTGTTTTAACATTGATAAATTATGATTTTCTAAGCAATTTTGCATGACCCCATACTGGCTTAATCTTGATAATTTGCCCAAATTTGCTTCAAATGTTACTGATCTCTTTGTGGTCTCAAATGTTTAGTTTGGTTATTTGTAGCATTTTCAATTTCTATTGGTTATGAACTAATAGGCAGCCTTACAGAGCAGCTCAGGGGGTGGGGGGGAGAAGCTTCAAGGATGGGATCCTGAGGAGTCCAAGAAAGCTGTAAAAAACTTCTGGAGCAATAAAGCAATCCTTTGAGGTAAGAAAAGGGCAAGCATCCACATTTATTTGCCTACGATTTGGAAAACCAGTGGTAATGTTTAATTATTAATTGACCCAGATAAACATAATTGTCTTCACAATAAATCAAGATAACACTATTATAAAAATCTATGAACACATTTGTTATTACCTTGTATTTGCATTTAGTAGCCACTTCCACACAATGTGTTACTAGAAGTGACAAACTGGAGGACGCTGGTGTGGTATGTAGAGTGCTGTGATTTTTATTTTTTTTCCCCCCACCCCATGAGAACATGGGCTTTACACACTGGTTTTGGTTTAGGGAACACTTGCTGAAGTCCCTGCAGAGTATCATTTCCATCACGATCAAACAAAACCACTTTGTTTTTCTAATGAGCTCACTGAGCCAGGATGACTACCATGTGCAGATACCAAAGGAGTAGCTTTTTTTTTTTTTTAATGTTCATAACTACTAATAGGCTTTCCTGTAGCTTTTGTGGCAGTTATATGCACAGCCATACATTTTATAGTGCAGTTGTTCATTATTACTGGTAAAAGAACTAGAGGGTTACATGAAACAACCACCTGCATTGCAGAGCAGTGTAAAACCCTATATATTAGAGTTTCATTTCTCCTTACTATTTTTTGTTCACTGTTTATTCCCATTCTCCATTTTATTCAATATTTTTATCTTAAACAATACGGGGCTCAGTTTATTTGTTTCAATCCCTTATTTCAATAATACTCATTAAACAAATGTACTTGAAGCTACCTCAAGTGTCACTGATATTTCCCTTTGAAATCATGCAAGAATTTATACATGAAAGAATTTCTGCTGGTTTGAACAACCTATTAAAGGAAACTGAATCCAATTCAGGTTGGTGGAAATAAATTCTGTACCCACAGCCCTCCCCTGGCAACCAGGCTGACAGCACCCATCCTCCTTCATCAGAAACTGATTCCTTTGGGTTGGATTGAGGGCATTGACTCAGCTGCACTCACTCAAGTGCTTAAACTTAAGCATTCACTTATTTTCTTTCATATCTGGAGTAAGAGCATTCTGCAGCCACAACAAACAGGATATACAGAAGGGCTGAAAGAGCCCTATTCTGAGTCTGAAGTTAGCAGAACAAGTCAAAGCTTTCTGAAAGGCTGACACAAAGTTTCCTGAAATCAGTGGAAAGACTAATATTCTCTGCAAGGGTCTTTGGATGGTAGCACAAACAAATACTTACACAATAACATCAGATGTGGAGAAAACTAAATATCCCAACAGTGTAATAGCAACTGTAAACTGTTCTAAGCTGTGTAGCTTTCTGAAAGCTTCCCCAATTCACACGGACAAAAGGCAGTGATACAAGTAAGTGAATCTACAGACACACTTCTTATTTCAAATCAAAGCCGATGAGTCATCTGACAATCTAGCTGTTGTGAAACAAAAAGAGAAACGAGAAAACTGTGTCAGTTCATTACTTGATGAGATTTTGTTTCATGTATTTTATTTTTGGTATCTGATTACTGCTGTTATTTATGTTTTTACAGAGTGCTTTCATTGAATCACTTGCTGAGTTTTGAAGATAAAAATCCAAATTACAATTAAGTTGAAACTGGATTCACTTAAAAACAAACAAGAGAAAGAGGAAGAATTTTCTGTGTAATGGCTGACAGTGAAATTGTTTGAAGTAATGGGGTCCTGTTTAAATGCCAAGAACTTGGCAGACCTAGCAGTGCTGAATTTGCATAGACTGTAAAATCTTAGGCGTACTTTGGAAGCTTGCTGGAGTGCTTCGCAGCATATAAAACTCCTTGGCATTGTTACAAATCTTGATAAATTAATAGGAGAAAGCAAAACACAGTTTACAGCTAATTTTGTTTTCCAGGTATGAGGTTTTCGTCTTTCTCCACCTCCCCCTGATTCAAATTTGTCTGCCAAATCTTCCCTCGGTGCCCCGCTACGCCTCACAATAAGTAATTCCCACTTATTCAAGAGCTGCCTGCTAGTGAAGGTACAGCTGATCAACACGGCTTTTCCTGCTGCCAAACTTCAGCCCGTGAGCTATTCATGGCTCCAGTCCCTGTTTCTGCTCATTAGGCCACTGGGAATCGTATGAATCATTTTCATTCCCTGCCAGGAAGCAACGCCAGTGTTTACTATTACTTATGCAAAATAATTTTCCAGAATCACTTTACAAATGCGGAATGCTCAGTTGACTTATAAAGACTGAAATGAATTAATAAGAAATAAATAAGCAGTCCCAACTGCATGGGTTATCAGTTTTATGCACAAGACGAGTAAAAGCCTTACGCATTTCCACTAAGCTGGAATTACAATAACCCCTTTTCTCTCAGGAGAAACAACGTCTGAAGTACAAAATGAAGATGTGCATTATTCTTCTTTCATAACAACGGGGAGTGGACTTGAACTGAGTTTTATGGGGCATGCAAATCATGCTAGGCTATAGGATGCCTTTACCCTTCTCCTATTTGTCTTCCTCCTGAATAGTTTCCATTTCCTTTTTCCTCACACAGAATGACAGGACGCAGCAGGGAAATAATACTCCTAAAATATAAAACTGCAACTAGACTGGGATGGGGAAAAGAAAAGCTCTTGCAACTGTATTGCAAGAGATACTAAGGAGAAACTTGAATTGGCAGCCAAACAACAAAATAAATATCAACATTACCAAAATGTATAAATAATTTTTGTAATAATTTGCCTGTCAGTTAACTTCACTACATTTGATCAGCTATAAAGACATTACTGTTACCCCAATAGAAAGGAAATTCTATTGAAAAACAGAAAGAAGTCTTTGTTGAAAAACCAGCAGAAAATTGTGCATAAAACCTGATGGGAGCCTCAGAATAATCTCATTAAAGTGGAACACACTTATTCAAGACAGACAAAAAGGGTTCACAGCAGTCTTAAAATCTGTTTTAGGAATTCCACTTTATCTCCTTCTCAAGTAGAGTTCTCTCCAATTACTCTATATTAAACTCTACGACATTTTAATGTTCTCAGCAGGAAAGGATTTGTCCAGAGCTAGTCATTTTACTCAATCTACAGAACAGATCAACCTGATAAGGACAGACCCCAAACCATAAATCTGTCTTTCTGTAAGGGATGCATCAGCCCTAACTTTTCCTCTCTGCTTGCCCCCTCCTCACGGCAGGCTTTCTTCAGGCTTGTCAGAAAAGTTATTCTTAAAAGTGACACTGTTGGGCTAAAAATATGGACCAAGAAAAGAGGTTTGTTCGGATTTCCTTAGTACATTACTAGTCATAATTTACTGCATTATTGATGCAGCAATTTTATATTTCCCTTGAAGATTTTACTATTTGGATGTTTTTATTTTTCACTCTGTCAGATAACAGGCCAGTTTTAGCTTCAGGTCTTACAGGCTAGTTAAACACGTTTATACTCAAACACAGAAGTACCGTTTCTCAGTGCTTAGGTAAGAACTGTTTCCATTTGACTTGTAAAACCTCCCTTCCATAGATTTGTGTCTGAAACCCCCACATTTCTCCACTTTAACCATAGGCCCTGTTTACAGCTAGGAACCCATCTTTCTCCTGGTCTTCTCCAGGTTTCCCTCTCAATACCCCCATGTCCACTAGAGCTTCTCAATATCCTCAGCTTCTCGCCCCTCTGTTAAGCAAGGCAGCTAGATTTACAACTTTTTAATCCTTGATGTTATGCCCTCAATACAATGTTTTCTATGATCCAAGCGCAATTTTGCAGACTTTGAACAAATTTGCCAATGCCATAAACAGTGCCTTTCCATACACATTTATGGTCATACACTATTTGCTGTTCTCCGATAGATCAACGACTGCTGCCAGCCTCAGCACTGCCAAACTGCCCTCCGTTGTACAGCAAAGAACAAGAGGTCTATGGGGCCACTGCCATCCTTCCCTGCCACCCACAGCTACTCAGGTAAGACACAACTTTTCTCTCCTCTAAGCAATTGGTTCTAAGATCATCAGTCACAGATTCTCCCTCCTTTAGCAACAGACACAGCTGGAAACATTTCCCTCTTCCTTGTCTCTATTAACATCTCCTTACTTTGTACCTGCCACAATTTCAGCCTTTCATCCAAGGCACCTACATTCTATCTCTCACCGATCAATTCAGGGATTAGCTCAGCAGACCCAATAACAAAAGTAGTACTTGTTTTACTAGGAGCTATCTGAGGCACAAAAGAGTATAGCCCAAGACTGCTGTGCCATTTAGAGAACATGAATGCACTCCATGAACACTGCAAATTAAAGTTGGAGAGGGGAAGAAAAAGAGAAAATTCAATCTAAACCTCCTCAGTCAGATTATTCAAGCTTTAAGGAGGAGACAACCCTTGTTAAGTAGCTTTGAGAACCTGCCCAATGCATCATGCACAGTTCAAGACAATATTTTCTGCTTTTAAACTTCAAGTGACATTTTCTACATGGTTGCAGACTAGAATTTTAATGAAGTAGGAAGAAAAATCCTTTAAGCTCTTTCCAAAGTTCTATTTGATAGATGCCCTTCTATTTGAGCAAACAGAGCTTCTAAAATACGAACAAGTATAGTCAAAAATTGTGTGAGCTGTAGCTCTCTTCTGGAGGGGTCTTTTTTGGGGTGTATTTAGGAATCATTGGTCTTAGGAACGATTTGCAAGGCAAGTAGCAGGAAGTAGTACTTAAATCCTATAATGCAGATGTAAATTCAAAAGAATAAAGTGTAATTCAAGAAGATGTCTCAAAACAATTTAAGGAATAGCAGAATCTTTTCTTACTTCATTTTGCTTATTTGTTATAAAAAATAAATAAGAATTTATGTTCCCTCTCCTACCCAGTTATTTAATCCTCCCTATATCTTACAGTCCCTCCTAAGGAGAATGTAAATCCAGCAACAACTGAATCAACCATAATTCCCACAATGTTCAAGCAAATTTTAAATAAGGAAAAATGAATGTCTGTTCTCGATTACTACCTGACTCATACAACTTCATTTACTATTGACTGGATAGATTGGTGGAAAACAGGGCACCGTGCAGAAGATCTCATTTACAGTTCAGATCAGAGTCACAATGCTTTTCAGTATTCATCTACGAGTTTATATTCAATCAGCATTGTGGACTAAAGGTTCTTTACAAAAACAAGGCCTGCATTAATTTAAGAGCTACTTCAAATCCAAGTTGTCTACACTGATTATTGGGTGGAGAATCAAAGGCACTTTCTTACTATTTCTTCCTATTTTTCTTCTAAAAGCATGATGCACAGAACGAGATACACAGCAGTATCAACAAGTTTGCCTGGAATTTAAGCTGAACATGGAATACTTGTGCCCAAATAACATCCAAAGATAAGTAAGTAGCTTTATAAGAAGCCTTTGTAAGAATCAAAACAAGTGAAGGTTGACTGATACTAAGAACAGTGTGCAACCAATAAGTAAAATCTCCAACATATATTTTCCCATTGTTTAGACATCAACACGGTTTGTCTCAAGCCCATTAAGGACTGAACTCATACTCTCATATTTTCCTAAACAAGATACACTAGCAGGATATCACTCTGGTATCAAATGTTTTCATTCTACGACATTTGTTGAGTTTCTGAGACCAGATTGTCTGGGTTCAACGAAAGACGGGCAATAGTTCTTAGGGAAAGACAAAAAATACCGAGACATTTGTACCCGCATACATTCATAAACAGCACAATCTCATCATCTTCATTGCTCTGGAAAAACTGCCACAAGGCTGATGATTTGCTTATATTTATCATTTGTAAAAGTGTGTCACTTATGTGAACTACAGTTCATTTTTAGACCTAAGTACCAACCTGAGTCAAAAGTAAAGCTACATTCCTCTTGTCGAGCAGCACATGCTGGCAGAGCTGAACTCTTCTGATATGCAGTTTTATTCACATATAAGATACTCTACCCATTCCAAGAGCTAGAACTTAAAAAAAAAAAAAAAAAAACAAAAAAAA
>WKFP01014930.1:0-12835 GCA_011057875.1 Pterocles orientalis | reverse complement strand
TTTTGCAGCATCCTTCAGAGGGCAAAGTACTTAATCAGAGACAATAGGACTTAATGGAGTATCACAACCATCCAGCTACTCCTCATTACTAAACCTGCATGGCTATAAATCAAGATTTGCCAAGATTTTGAGCCTATGACCAGGTGCATGCACTCCAAACCAGCGGTGATTCCAGTCTGCCTGTCCTTAGTACAGCCTACCAAGGCGAGAAGCAAGTCATTACACCTCAACCTGAGGTTTTCAAGGGACAACAACCCCATTACCTTCTTGGGAATTACAACCCATTGCTTTAGTATAAGATAACTTCCTTCCTCTCTTTATAAACATTCTACAACAACAGTTCTTCTACACCTAAATTTATTGGGAATTTGACAAAGAGAAGTAGAGAAGCAATTGTTCTATTAGGTAGTATGTACAACTACATCTTCCCAGAACAGGATCTGTTCAGTTTTGGTGTTTGTTGCAAAGGATTTATAAAGAGAATAAAATTAATTTTGATCTCTGACATCTTATTTCAAGTATTTTATAAAGTGCACCGAGGATAGATACAGAATTGTTATGTATATTGAGAAACTGTCATACCTGAGCAGGACTACTCACATAGGAGTTGATATATGTTTCCAGTAGGCCAGCGGACAACTACAATAATAATTCTTTGCAGTTATAGGGGGGGGGGGGAACAAAAAAACCCCAAACAAACAAATTAAAACAAAAAAAAACCCAATAGAACTTTCATTTAAGAGACACCCACGCTTGTGAGCATTAAATCTTCTTTATTCATCCTGAAATTCTGAGAAGTTACTTGCAAGATTGCCCCCAATATTTTAGACAAATGCATTCCAGGCATTTTGGGGTTTCTTTGTTTCTTCCCCAACTGCTTGATATTCATTGTTGCCTGATTCTGTAGGCCATAAGGTGGTGTTCTTCCTCTGTGACTGAATGATTGAGACAAAGGAGAAAGACACACAGGATACAGGAAAGCACCATAAATCACACTCCTGGGCGTAGCTTTGAAGCGCTGAGGATTTACAAAAGAACTTCGGGCAGCCATCCAAATTTTCATTAATAATGAATGGTACTAGCTTCAGAAATAGTAGCAAAGAAGAACTTGAATTGTTTATGAGCATTTTTTTTTTTTGTCATCAGATGGTCTTCATTCACCTGAAACTCTCAGAATACTGAAGAGGAAGGTATACAATATGGTACTAATCCCATAGAGCTGGATTAATTTTTTCAATTGAAACCATATATTATTAGTTTCATTATTCATCTCTAACAACGGAATGCAATGTTTGAGTTTACAATGTGCATGTGAACTTAAATACACAAGCATTAACTCACACATACTAAGATCCACAAATTGAAGAGTCTATAGACACCTGATCTGTTTCTGTGATAGCAAACACAGTATGTACAAGAGCTAAATTGCTAAATAGAGGTAAGAGTACCACTGAATGCATAGAAACAAGAACGTCTTCATATTGGAGAGCACCTCAAAGGAACATGTGACTGAGCACCATACTATATTGCTGCAGAGAAAGTTAGTTTGATCAGGTGCTTAAACATTGTGTGCTGTAAAGCCTTGCCCCTTGTTCACTAAAGCACCTTTATGGCAGACTACCTTACTAGGAAGAGAGACAAGCTAAACAGCTTTTTTGTTGCACATAGATTCACTGAATATTTTCTTTTGGATTTTTGGAAGCGAATTTACATCTCCAAGTTTTACTATAAAGCCTCAGGTTAAAATAAACCAAAGATTTAAAAACGAATTCCCATCAACTATACTTTCTTTGCATTTTCATGTAATGCCAGAGAGGTTTCTTGATTTGAACACTAACCCCTCCAGCTCAGTCATGCTTTGAACTGAGGGAACACGCTTTATTTTTTTTGTGAACACTGATTTACAAAAGAATTCCATTAGCATTGTATGTTTATACGTAGGAGAAATCAGGAAATGAGTTTGTTTTTGTTATGTTCTCTTATTAAATATACATTCAGTTTAGAAAGGGAGGGAAGGGGAGAGGTGATTTCTGAGGAGTTTGAAAGGACTAAGAAAGAAAGAGCTAACCCAAGAGAATGCGATTACTATAACACTCTCCTCTGGTTGTTTCTATTTTGATTTGTTTTGTCTTCCATGACCTTTCACAGTTATGGAGAGAAGTCTGGTTTGTTGTTGTTTTGTTTCCCATCTCACACATATAAGCGAGGGCATTTCTGAGCAGGTACCGAGTCCTGGGTACCAAACTGCGACAAACTGGGAACGTCCCGACAGCCCAAAGCTAAAAAAAGGAGTAAACTCACGAAACTACATAAAAAGTACAGCAGAAGGCAGCTCAGCAGGATCCCACAGAAATACAATAATTGTTTCTCCAGGATTTTAACAGCCTTTAGGAAGGGGCACTGAAAACACACTTTCTGAAATCTGTACAGAACAAAAGAAGGGTCCAATGGTTTGATTTGAGAAGTGCTTGCACTGTATTCACTGCTCCCTAAGCTGAGCCTGGAACAGTTTGAAACCTTCCCCTGACAAGACAGAGCATTTTCAGCTGACCATTTATTACCGAGACTGAAGATAAATGACAACAGGCTTGCAGACTTTGACGGTTTTGTCACGCAGAGCAAAACTTTCAAGCGACACATCTGTGCAATAGTTCTAATGCAAATATTACTCAGTCCTCTCCGACTGAAGTGCCTATTGGCAATTCTCTGAGTATTTCTCCACAATCTTTTTATACACAGCCTAAGGACTTCAACAAACTCTCTCATTCCCTTCAAAGGCTTGTTAAGTATGTGATGAATAAATCTGTCACTTTCAATTCTAAACTTACTTTCTGTTTTGATTGCTGCAGGATCCTGTATCCATGGCAACTTTTCACCACTCAGAATCGATTAAAGAAGTGATTGGTTTATCTAAATAGCCAAGCTGATGGGGGTGATTGTTTTTTTGTGAAACAGCAACCCTGACAGGTACTTCAAGTTTCCTTGACCAGTTAGTTTTCCAACACAGCAAGTAATGAATTCTCAAAGAACACACTGTGGTCCGCTGAATGCTCAGTTCATTTCTCTTCTCTAAACCAGGTCTCTAATTAAATACACATGCAAATCAGCATCTGCATTTCCGATTAGTATGTCCTGCTTTTTTTTTTTTTCCTTCATCAGAGCACCATTCATACAGATCTTGTTGAAGGTCTGAGTTGCATTTGTCTCCAAACAGAAATATATATTTTATTTTCTTCAGGAGTTTAGGACAATCAGATTTATTTGTTAAAAGGAGAAACCGTCAAAAGTTTTCAGTTGGGCATAGTCGAACGCTCAGTTGCCCAGCATTGAGAATCAACGCACAAAAGTGTGGAAAAGCACTGTTGCAGGTAGAGGAATGTGAGGAGAGCAACACTTGCAAAGGACAAACCACTTCACAAAGCGTTTCAAGTTCTACAGAACATCTTTTTTCTGCACATTTGTCAAACTATAACGAGTTCGTAACTCACGCATTATATGTGAAGGCTCTTGGGACCAAACATTAAAGACCTTAAGCATACATTGGAATTCATAGTGATCAATGTGTTAACACATCTTGTAAAGTCTACAAAGGCACACATTCCAAAAATGAGGAAATGCTTGATGGGATGGAATAAAGTCTTAATGCTTAAGTGCAATAAATGGGCGCAAAACAGCTTAGTGGGCTTTACATGACAATATATTTAGATCTGAAAATGGCACCCAGAGAAACACTGAAACTTCAAATGAAAATATTATAAATTAAAGCACAGACAAGGACTTCAACCCTAATTAAAGGTATCTTGCTTTGAAGACAGAAGCTTAATCAGTGATCAATATTAATTATATCAATATTAGCATGAAACAAACAGAATGCAAGCCATTTTAGCAACACAGCGATTTAGTGCAGATTTCCTGGGTAAAAGCTCAGGATTCCAGGTGCATGATCATGCACGTTGCGTCAAGCCTTGCCAACTTCAACCAGGCAGCAAATTAAACAAGCATAAGCATGAAGTAGCTGCAACTGTAACAGGATGCCTGACACTAAGCCATCTTCATTCAGAGGATTTGACAGACGAACAAAAGGTTAACAACCCAGTCTGATCTTCTCTGCTTTATGCCATTCTGCTGTGTTCCCAAGCTTAGCAGTATTTATAACATATATACAATGAGTGCTGAGAGATCACTCAGGCTAGTTAAGCTGCAAATGGAAATACTGTTTTTGTTCTGAAGAACAGAGAATTTTTTCCTTTTGTTTCACCTACACAGAGAGCTGTTTTGGGTGATATCCACATGCAGCACCTCTACAGCCATGTTACACGCATCAGGCTATTAAGATTATGCTGACAGGGTGCTGAAAATATGAAATCCCCAATAGTGGGAACTGTTCTGTGAAGGTTTCAAATCCTATCTGTGAAGCAACAGGAGATGGGAAAAAGAGGGTAGAACACAAAATTCAAAGAATTAATGAATGTCAGGTGAAGAACAAATGCTGAAATGGTCCAAGTGCCCTTTGCTGTTCCAGGTTTCTTGCGGGAGGAAAGGCAGCTTGGAGGAATCGCATTCGTTACTTCTACATGGTGCAGTATGAGGTTCCCATACAAGTATAGTATGAAGTTATTTATAACGTAAAAACTGATGACAGGCTCAGATTTTGGTGAATGAAACCATGTTGATGGTTCTGATATAACTGTCTCTGCTTGATGGAGAAGCAGGAGGAATGAAGAACAGCATTGCAGCCATGGTGTTGGCAAGTGGGTGCTGGGGGCCTGCGGTTCCTTTTCGCTGGCTTCAGACCCCCATACCCAAGCTGGCTGCCTGAGAACTATAGGCAAATCAGAGAAACAGCAGGACTTCTCTGACTTTTTTTAACCCCCTACACACAACCCAACAACGTTTCTCCCTGTGGACTATAAACTAGTTTAAACCATGAACTGTCTTAGTGCAAATCCAGAGCTGAAGAGAGCATATTAAGTTGAAGTTCAAGCTCACTTCATAAGACACAGTGAATGTGAATGCGTGTTAGACGTACAGCCTCTTGGGAATATCAACGCAAGCTCAAGTTCCATCTTCTGGTGGTGCAGTGGCGGACGGTGACCCACAAGGAGCAGCCCTTCCTCCCTGCACCGCGCCAGCCTGCGGGATTGTGCAGCCAGTGCCGGCTGTTCAGATTCAGGACAAGGAATGAAGACTCTGCCAGGCTTATTGTTCCCTCCGAGACATCTTTGAGCAGCAGGACTGACGCAACTCAAGGAAAGTTATCCTGGGCTGGCACACGACACTTTACATAAACGGTGATTGCAAACAGAGCTTACTCATGGGACCTGCTCCTTTGCATACTTTGGCCATCACTGCTGTCCCCCAACTATCAAGGTGACAGTTTGGGCTCCTGTTTAGGTAAAATTTATGTATTGATGATACACCTCCAAAATCAAAAAGTTTTAAAGCTGTTTTAGTAGACAGAGCTGTCAGAACTTAAAAAAAAAACAAACCTCAAGAAACCTGGCGCCCAAACTCTTGCTTTCAGTGGAATTCCATGATAATATATGGATGTTAACTTCCTAAAAGCCTCCCTGCCTCCAGTTTGTCCTGCCCAGCTCAGTCACAGCTCAAAAGGTTCATTTAGGACACCGTACATTTGTTCAACAGCCTGCAAGATGTGACAGGGAAGAGATTTGCTAGGAAGTAAAACACCTGAGTGACAATTAATTACCTTTGTTTCTGTCTCACAGTGCTACATCTTCTTCATACCTTCATCATTTTATCACTGTTATTAAAAGACCATGTTGGTCCATGGATGCAAGTAATTTTGTTTTATTTGCTCTTAAGTGCCTGTAACTTAAAAGTCTCTGTGTGGTCAATTGCCAGATTTTGGTATTTTTTCCCCCCAAAACACAGAGACCACACACTCAGCCATCAATACCACAAACTGTCAAGTACAGTCCTGATTGAGAAGAAATAGCTGCTAACAAAAAACAAACTTGGAAATGACAAAGATGTTGAAATAGACCTGATAGACCTAGCATATATCCTGTTTATAGTGTAAGATACCTTATTTCAATACATATAGATACCCATACTTCTCAATTGTTTTCCAAACCTAACATATTCACTAAGAATGAAGATCACAAGACTTTTGAACAATCTTTTTATCTTTTTTTTTCTCCTCCCAGACTTCCATTTGATTGTCTGAACTTGAAGCATTATTGACACTTCAGCTGACACAGGGGCAGGACAATTACAGTGCTTCAGCAATTAATAGATTTTAGTTCAGTGTGCGAAAGTCTATACACATTTTTAAAATCAAAGACACTAGAAAGGAAAGAAAAAAACATCAGTAGCATGATACTAAGCATATCACCGCTAAATTAGACTTTAGGAAAATTAAAGGAAAAATACTGATGCCTATTAATGCTTCCTGTGATGTTTGCTGCTTAATTTTGTTCTGATAATTAAAAGGTAGTATTTGGATTGTTAATTTTCCACACCTACTGTTTTGCACTGAGCATAGCCAAGCATGCACGAACCCATTTTTTATACATCGCTGGAGAGAGAACCAACCTTCTTTGTCAGCAGAGGACTGTAAGTGTGGATGTACACTCCCGAACACTAGTCCCCTCACTGCTATGAGGTTTTCAGACACATACGAACTAGGTCAACCCAATTTAAGCATTTGGCACTGGAGTGCTTGTTCAGAGGACAGCTGCCCTAGGCTCCCTCCACAGACAAATGCATAGAGAGACCCTTCTAAGGACAGCAGGCCCTGGGAAGACACCTAGGGTCAAGTGAACTCTTCATCTCAGCAATTTGATTATATGGTGAGCTGGGATTAAGCTAAATTTTTGTAGAGCATGCTTGTCCTTTAGTCACTCTACCTATATTGTGTGCAACATCAGTGACGCTTTGTTCATCGTCATAAGGGGATTACTGGGTTTGTTTCCAGTTTATATCGAACTTGACCTATGAAAAAGAAAAAAGAAAAAACAACCACCACCAAACTCTTGTCCCTCAACCCCATAAAAACATTAATGCACACCAACTCCACTGGAGTTTAAAATAAAAAAGTTCTAATAACCCCATATGAAATTTTTCACACATTTGTTTTGATCTGCTAACTTTAATATTACATGAAGTTTGGATAACAAACTTTTTCCTCGTGATATGAGACAGGGCTGTGAAAGAGGAGACCAAATTCCAGTTTTATTTCCTATGTAACGCTATTTATTCTGGTCAACACAACCCAAGGCGCTTTTGCGGATACTAAATCAGTCTTCTACATGCAGCTGTTGAGAGCTCCTGGATGTGCCTCAGGGAGCTAAACATTAAAGCTGACATAGTCAGAGCTTCAAGAGTCTCCTCTGCAGACCTGGGGCTCCAAGACCAAAACAAAGAGTGTGGAAACTTTTAACTACCAAAAATCTCGAGTGCAAATCTTCCTTGGATCAATAAGACAACCGGAGAAACTGCCGTACAGATGAGCAGGAAACACACCCATCATCAGTAACATTCTCTGCAAAACATTCTACTTTTGACAAATTTCCATTTTCTGTAGAAACAAAAGCCACTGGCCAAATTTCTCAGGGAAAGACCTATCCAGAATGAGACATAAAAGGTTTCCCTAGTGCATAACAACATCCTTCAATGAGTATTTTAATAAGGCTGGAGGAAAGGATACCAGAGGTAACAGGACACCTATTCCCTGACTCTCTCCTTTGCCCTTGGGTCAGCGAGACAATAGAACCAAGGCAGAATCTGAATTTGCTTCCTTTAACCTACAGCACAACGGTTAATCTGGAGAATCAAGTAAAGGAATTATATTCAGTAATTTGAGATTACCTATACATGACCACAAACTAAAGGGAAACAGGCAGGATTTCTGTGTGTATGTGTTTGGAAAAAGTTAAAAAACCCAGAACCTGATGCGGTTAGCATATGGGAGGCAGAGAGAGAGAAGTTGTGCTTTAAGACCAAGAACAAAAGCAGCTTTACTAAATCCAAATGCTTTCCATATTCCAAGGATATTAAGAGGAAGAAGAAGAATGAACGGCTGGAAGAAGCAAGAGGAAAAAATGAGCAACAAAAATCATTTGAGTTTATGGGGCAATAGAATCTATTACTTGAAGGTGGGAAAAAAGTTACTTGGCTTAGCTTGTGTTATGACAAATTTAGGTCCTTTTCATATTAGCTGCAGCCTTCACGGCACAAAAGCCTTCAGCTGTTTAATATCCTAGGTGTAAACTTGCTTATTAATGAAAGAGAACAAAGCCTCTGAGTAACTTGGCTTCCCACTCCTATCTCACTACTACTCGTTAACGAAACTATGCCTCCACCTGGCAAACAGACATAACAGCAAATTCCTAATGCACCGAAAACAATCTGCACATCTAACATACCACAAAGTTTTGGCACATAGGCTATTGGCTTCAGTAAATGAAGGATTTTCAGTAAATGAAAGACTTTACACATGGAATTTGTTGCAAACTCACATAACCATTGTACCTACTTGAAGAGTTCAGATGAAACGAGTGGTTTAGTACTTAGTAAGCTCAGTGTGGTTTAGTACTTAGAAAAATTACATATCTACAGCTGCCTGGTTTTTAAGCTAGAGTTTAAAAGCTAGCATAATGGTATTGGGAAAAAAATAGCATTAAGAGAAGTTTGTTGACCTAAGAGAAGGCCCAGACCATTTTATAGGCTACTCAAAACCAAACCTGGCCCAGCAGGTTGTGACTGTGTTGGTATAACATGAGCTGCAAATATTCAGTTTTATTGAAAGTAATTGAAGAAGACAGTCCACACAATTATCTCAAGTAAATTCTTGTGTTGTTGTTCTGAGCAGAAAACCATGTTTTATGGAAGGCTTCATATTCATAACATTGTTCTCTGACAGAACAGTTAATTTTATAAGACACTTTGAACTGAATAAAAACCCAGTAAAATCCTAGGCGACCCTTCGAGAGAAAATAGTCCTTCCTGACCCTTGCAATTTTATTTAACAAAACACCTTAGAACTTGATTTAGGGCAGGAGTGAAGAAGAAGAAACATTCCTCATAGTATTTTCCATATATGAGTGGCTTTTTCTCATTCCACCTCAAGGACCTCCACCTCCATTTTATGCCCTGGGCAACTGAAACTCCTCCAGCCCCATAACACAGCAGATTCTGAGCCATTCGACCCTGGCTCTGGGGCTCTCCCTGCTGAGCCCACAGCCCTGCACAGCACTAGCTGCTTCTGCTTAAGGAAGAAGTCAAGGCACTGAATTTGAACTTGCAAGTTTTTGGGACAACTGGTCTAAGCCAGCAAGATATGCAAGAACATGTCCAACTACTTATGGGAGTAGTCCTAATTACTCAAACTCTAATTGGGATTATTACCAGCTATACCCACTACTTAAATGCAAGCCTGCTCCTGTTTGTGCTGCTCACAGCCCCGTAACCACAAAGACTTCAATAATTTGCACCCATTTGGTGGTAAATTGAACCCAGAAATTATACCTAGGACTGGATTTAACCCTCAGCATTCATTCTCTCCTCACTCTGAGTGGTACTGGAAAGAATACTATAAAAATATATTTATTCCCAAGTTAGTAACAGCACAGTATTCACGTATTTGGAGATTTCTGAATCACAAATAACCAGAAGAATCAAGAGAACAACCTCACACTGACATGACTTCTTTTAGACAGACACTAGACTTTTTCTTCACTCTTCTTTGAAAAATCCAGGAGACATCTTTCACAACTTTCCTATTTGCCATGCTTCTGTGCCTGCTAACACGACACAATAGGGATATTTTCTGTTAATCTGTTATTACAGTACAAAGTTATCTGGTTATCAATCAACACCTCACAATTTCAGTTACCATTGTCCTGGTTTATTTCAATGTCTCAATCTGTTACCTAAAATACCTTTATATATTGCTTTCATCTCACAAATTTCTTGAAAGTAATACCCAAAATGTAAAATAGATATTGTCATCCTGAAAAAGCCTCAACAGTCAGCAATGAATTTTAAAGTGGTTAAGTTACTATACCAATAAAACAGCAATCAGTAAATTTTCCACAGTTTTACTGTGTAGTTAACGACCTATAACCCTCTAAAGATTATAAACCATAAATAAGTTTAAAGTTACTTACTATATTTTTAACAATAATCCATTAATAATATATATGTCTGATTAACCATATAAATACTTTCATAACTCACTGGTCCTAAAAAATAATTAGATATTAACTGTAAATGGTTAGCTTCTAACAAACCAATTCTAAAGAAATTTTTTAGATACTTCCCTAAAATCAAAAAAGCTATAAAAAACAAAGTTGACCATTTTCCTTTTTCTTTTAATTTGCCAGATTGGATAATTTTCAACAAGAAGGAACCATCTCAAAGCATTCTATGCAAGTTTGATTGATTCCAAGTTCTTCTTTCCCTGAGAAATTAATGTGGCACAGTTTATGCTATGAGCAACAGCAAGTGTGGACATGATCAAGGTTGGCATGAGGTTGATTAAAAAGTTATTATTTAGTAACAAGATTTGACAGAAGGAACACTTGTCTTTAGACACCTTACAAGAGATCCCCTTATTAGATCCCAACACACAGAACAGGGGTTGGGCTGGACTTAAAGGATGCACCAAGGTCTGCGTAACACTATGCTCCTGGTCAAAACTAAATACACAGAACTGTTCACGAAAAAGGCTGCAAACCCTCACTATATAGAAGTCTTTACCATATTAAGTTGAATTTACTTTAACCTATTCCTACCTTAATTTTCTAGACTGTCCTTATGGTCAGAAGTGTAACACTGTCCTTTGCTGCTTGAGGAAGAGCGAAGAGATTCCACAAACTTGTGGCATTAGCCCTCATTCTTTGACTGAGCAAACAAAAGTGCTCAAACCCTCAGCTAGTACAAACACACAGCAGATCCACACAGTCATATCAACGGAGCATGTGTCCTACAGCAGGATTAGCAATTTTGCCTTTTCTTTTAACAGCCAAGACAGTCATAGCATATCAGAACTGCAGTTGTTCATAGGGAAAAAAAAAAAAACACAAAACAAAACAAAAAATACCCACAAAAAACCTCCCAAAATTACGTTTGTAAACTACACTTGTTTTACCCCTACAGGTAAATCTTGTGTGTGATTCATAGTCATCTGTGCCAGTGCATTTACAAATAACTTATTTTTCATCAAACTTATTGCCTGCATACATTTCCTCATATCTTTTATCCTCGCGTCTTTTTTTCTTTTAAGGAATTTAATACTTCTTTTCTTTTGCCCATAGAAAAAAAATAACAAAAACATAAATACAAGAAGTTTTAAACAGCCACAATGGGGAAAAGAGTCGTTCAGAAAGCCTCACAAAATTTTCAGAGATATAAACCATCATTCACAAGATAACACAGTTACTTCTAAGAAGAGAAGGAAAAGATGACTTTGGAAATATGATACTGTGCGGTGAAATGTCTCCATCAAGTTAAGAACTATCCACTATGGAACAATAGTCAAATGGAAAAAAACAGGAACATGGGCAGATGTTTTAAATCACTACTTTTAATTACATAAAAGACTTCACATTCCACATCATCTGGCACAGAATCACTCACTGGACAGCCACTCGTGTTCTGCTTTCTCTTAAAGGTGAGCTACAAAACTAAAATGAAAATCAAGCTCATTTTAGATGTGCAAGACGAATTCCCTCCTCCCTCCTAAACAGACAAACGCTTTTCTGCTAACCTCCTACAGGTACCAAGACTCCAGTTTCTGATTCAGTGAATGTATTGCCCAATGTATGGTAAATTAGCACACCTGCTCCCTCACAAGCGTAGCTATTAACTAAGCTGGGCACGTCCTCCACACCAAGCTTCAGGTGGCTTCCAGTCCACACATCTTACCATCAAGGCCCTAGTAATCCAGAAGGCCTGTGGCATGGGTTTTGATAATAATGTGCCACCTCACTGACTATGGTCCTCAATCTCATTGAAATAACTGCTACTACATGATAGAACATTATCACATCAAAATTATAATTTACCAGAGTATTTTCAGCAAACCTTGGATACTTAGACGTTCTCCTAAATTTCCACTGATACCAAAAAACATGCATGTTTTCTGCATTTATGTCAAAAGTTTGTGAACACGCCCTCCAAATTCAATTAATTACACCTCTGTTGTTTTGCAGTTCACATTAAGAACAAAAAAGAAAGAGAAATCTGAAAAATTCCACACACATTCAAGACTTAAAAAAGAAATTAGAGAAGTATCTATCTTCTTAATATCTTCTCAAAGACTTTACATGTCTCTAGCCATAAAAGGAAGCTCTAAATGAAGAAATGGGAAATCATATAATCTGCAGCCACAGATGCAGCAGGTTCACACTGCACATACTCTGCTGTTTCAAGAAGCCAGATCATCTCGCTTCGGGGGCCTGCATTTGCTCTCCCAAGGCCTTTCCGCCCCACAGATGCCAGTAGCTCTCAGAGCCCGGGACGCTCATTATCTCAGTTCCGTGAGTTTCGGGATCCTCCCTCTCCAAGGGGATCATTAACTGTTTTCTTCCCCTGCTTCAGTCAGCTCTCGGCCTGGGACTCTTGGGCTGTTATCTCCATTCCACGAGTGCCTCCAGGAGCAGTGCCCCCTCCCCCCCCCCCTTTTTGGGGGAATCGTGAGTGTGGTTTCTGGGGATCATTAACCGGCAACAGGCTGAGCCTTGGGGGGGAAGTATCATTGTGTATCACCCATTCCCTCCCTCCTCCAGGGTCGTTGGCCAGGAGTGGGCTGGGCCTTTGGTCATCGGGTGGGGGGCGCAGTATCATTGTGTATCACATTGCATCTTTG
>WKFP01014929.1:396082-413299 GCA_011057875.1 Pterocles orientalis | reverse complement strand
CAGGCGGCAGCTGGGGGTTGTCCTCCGCGCTCCCCAAACCCAGGCGCTCTCAGGTCTTTGCTCCCAGCTGTGCTGGGGGTGCACGGAGCATTGCTCCATGCTGGCAGCCCCCCGTTGCTCCTCCTCCTCTGCAGGTGCAGAAGGAGTTCCTGGCTGTGAACAGGACCCACCTCCGTGATGCCTGCGCAGCCAGCTCCTTCGCCCTCACCCTTCTCCTGCAAGGCTACAAATTCAACCACGAGACATGGCTCAACATCCACTTCGTCCAGCAGGTAGGAAAGCACCCAGCAGCCACCACCTTCTGTGCTTTGTTCTGTGAAATGGCTCAGGCCCACCCGTGAATGGCTCACACCCACCCTGCCACTACCCCTGCCTGGGTGGGGGGTCAGGGTGTAAGTGGCAGTGCAGAGGATGGATTAAGCAGCTCTTGAGTTACACTCACACGTCTGGCTGGAGCCATTGATGTTGTCCCCAGGCTTGTCTCGCTAACGGGATATCTGCAGCCCGAGGTGTGCACAGACAGTGGCTGTGGAGCAGGACCTGAGGGTGCACCAGCAAAGGGCTTCTCTAGCTCTCCAGCTTGCATGGTGCTGTGCAGCCTTTCACATCCCTCTTCCTTCTCTCTCTGCACAGGTTGCTAATGTAGACGTGGGCTGGACGCTGGGCTACATGCTCAATCTCACCAACATGATTCCTTCAGAGACTCCCCAGAGAGTCGTAGGGCTCCAGAGGAACAACTGGATAGCAGCCACGGTATTACTGGCCATCATGGTCATCCTCATCTTCTGCCTGCTCATAGTCATATGCTGCCAGAAAAACTCCTTTGGTTATGAGAGGCTCTAGCAGCGCTGGCTCCAGAGGCTGCTGAAGCCACTTCATCCTGCTTCTGTGTTTGCACGAGGAGCTGCAGAGCAGGGAATCGCCCTCGTGTCCAGGAGCTGTGAACTTGTAATGTGGGGCAGCTGTGTCCTGACCTGGTGAGCTGGAACCAGCACAGCTTTAACAAATCCTCCCTGGAGCTGTGTGCTCTCTGGTTTTCCTTTCCCCTTGTTGCTGAGATGCTCTAGGGGGGAGGGCATGGCCATGTGGGGCAGGGGCTCAGCACTGGGGCGTGGGGACCGCAGCGGTGTGGGGTGGCTGGAGATGGTGGGTTGGGGAAGAGAGAAGGGGTGTCTGGCAGCACCAGGATCATCAGGAGGCTGGTCACAGCCCGCAGCAGACACCCTGCATGGGGCAGATGTGTCCTGTCCCATCCCGGGGCATGGCTCTGCATCGCCCACGGCCACCAGCAGCCGAGGGGCACTGGGACTGTGGGGGGAAGCTGCCCGGGGAGATGGGGCTCAGGCTCTGCCCAGGACTGGGAAGCCCTGGGAGGAAGATGGCAGCAGCCCCCTGCTCTCCTGCACGAGGTTCCTCTCCAGTCCCGCTGCACCCCATGTCTGTGCCTGGCAGACATCACACCCTCACTTTCCAGCTCTCGGGGCGATTTGGGAACGCTGCTGGGACATGCCAGGGGCAGTTCCCAGGGCCCCTCTTACATTTTGGGGAGTCCCACTGGATGAGTAAGGTGAGGACAGCTCCGCTCTCAGGAGGAAAAGGCCTGTCCCTGCGCCCTGCTGGGTCCTCTCTGAGGTCTGGTAGATGCTGCGAGGTCTCCAGGGGCATCTCCTGTAGCCCTACATGATGTTGACTGTCCCCTGAGTCTCTGACATCATCATCAGCCCTTACCTGCGAGAAGGAAACGATCATAATTCCTCAGGAACACAGTAACAGGCATTTCCCTGTTTGCTGACTTTTACAATTTTTATTTGGATGACGAGAACGGTGAGGTGCCTTTCTGCAGAGACACCAAAGGCCAGCTCCTTCTGCCAGGAGGCGAATAACAAGATGAATCATCCACAGGGCAGATGAATCATCCACAGGGCAGATAACAAATGAGCAGAGCCAAAGGCAAGGCTGCAGTTGTGGGCAGAACCCAGCTCAGCCGTGTGCGCAGGGTCAGGGCAAGGCTCACAGCCTGCTGGAGCCTCCGCCTGACACCCACAGTGGTGGGACAGTCTGGTCTTCAGGAAGACACTCAGGAACACCAATCCCTTCATCCCAGAAGAAAAGGAAGATGAGAAGATGAAATGATGGGATGGGATGGGATGGGATGGGATGGGATGGGATGGGATGGGATGGGATGGACCCTCTTGGAAGCCATGGGCCATGTTTCTGACTTTGGATGCTCTATTTGCCTTCTGTCTCCAAGACCATCACATAAGGCCAGACGATACACCCCCAGGAGGGCCAGCTGGGGTGCAGCAGAGCCTTGCACGCCCTCACATTGGCAGACCCAGCAGGGACCTGCCTGGCTGTTGGTAACCGTGGTCAGACCCAGCATCTCAGGAAGCACCCTGTCACGAGTGCCTGCAGCTGTGCACTAACAGTCTGGCACTTGGGGAGCTCTTCCACGGCCAGGCTGGCTCTCCACGGCCCCACGTGCCACAGTGGGATGGAGTCCAGATCTGTACCAGGCAGAGGCATAAGGAGGCAGATAGGTGTGGCTGGGGTCCCTGTGAAGTGTAGACTGATCCCAGCAGGTCTCCACAGGAGCAAAATTCCTCTGGAAAACTCACGTGGTGCCTATCTGGGGGGCAGCCCCATGGGAGGCCAGACCTCGCCTTGGTTTTTCAGTGCTGTAGAGGTTAACGTGCTCAGCATCGTTGAACCACCGTAGGATGCCAGTCCTGCTGGCAGGAGCGCAGGGCACCGCAGTGCCGACAGCCCTCCAGCCCCAACATGCTCCTGCCGGGCTCCGAAACACAGCCGGACTCCTACACCCACAAGAGCACGAGCAGGGCAGCAAGCCCCAAGGTGAGGGTGAGGATGATGAAGGCAATGGCCGCAGCCCACAGGGAAGGAACATGCCCCTTTATCCACACTGGAGCCTCTGCTGGCATCATGTTGGTGAGGTTCAGCATGTACCCCAGCGTCCAACCGACGTCGGCGCTCCCCGCCTGCCCAAGGAGAGAGGGGATGATGAGTTACCCTGCAGGAAAGCCAGACAGATGACGCAGGGCCACCTACTGCTGCACGGCTCAAATGGGTGCAGCAGCTGGCCCCACACCTGGTGCCACGCTGGATCTGGGGCAGGCAGGGCTTTCCGGACCGTGGCTCTCACGGCACCTTGACGCGGGAAGCCAGCTCTTCTTCCCAGAGCTGCCTGTACTCCCGCCCCCAGGCTGGGTTTGCTGCCTACCTTCATCTGGAAGAAGATGTTGTTCCAGCTGGTCTCGTTGAACTTGTAGGCGTCGAGGAGGAGTGTGAGGATGTAGTTAGCATTGGCGCAGTATTTAGGCAGTCGCTCAGGATTCTCTTCAGGGTAGCTAGAAGACAGCTGGGGTGGGGACATGTTTGGGGAGGAAGGGAAGTTATTTGCAGGCAACTTCCATGCAGGGACAATGCCCTGATGACTGCTGTATGAGGGTCGATGGCTCCACAGCCACCAGCATTCCAAAAAAGACTCCTGGACCAGGCAGATCATAGAATCACAGGATCATGGAATGGTTTGGGTCAGAAGGGACCTTAAAGACCATCCAGTTCCACCCCCCTGCCATGGGCAGGGACACCTTCCAATAGCCCAGGTTGCCCAAAGCCTCATCCAGCCTGGCCGTGAAGATATTTTAGACCTGTCCACACAGGTTTGTCCTGTAGGTATTTTAGACCTGTCCTCCTCCTTTGAGGAGGATTTACTCTCCACATGGAAACACAGACACTTATTGGAGCTCCTCCTGCCCCAGATTCCCGTCTCAGCCTCCTTGCGCAAGGGGCTCCTGCTCTCTGTCCCATGCTGGTCGTAGCACGTCTCTTGGCCTTATTCCATCCCCAGTTGCCTCCTCCCCAGAGTGGTGCCAGCAGCTGGCTCCCCCCTTGCCATCCTCCAGGGCTCCATCCCCAGCTCCAGTGCTGGTCAGGAGATTCTGCTGCCTTCACCTGCCCTGGTTGCCCCTTTCCCAATGTTGCAGGAGCAAGGAGGGCCCCCAAGGGTGGCTGCAGGACTGTCCTGGCTCCCTTGCCGAGCTTGGGCATGGCTCCACTGCGTGGGGCACAGCTCAGCAACCAGCCAGCCCTGCCCTGGGGCTGTTCCTGCTCCTCTTCCCCCACCCCAGGGCCCCTTTGCTTGTGAACCTTCCTCACAGCCTCCATCATGGGGAACGTACATCTTCCCAGGTCCTTCTGCAAAAGCACTTGATGGTCTCCTTGACAGCGTCCAGTGGCTGCCCCTCGGTCAGATTGAGAAACTTGAAGTTGTAGTAAAAGGCAGAGAAAGCCTGAAGGGGAAGAGGCAGAAAAGCTGCTGAGACACAGTGGGGAAACCCCCCAGGGAGCTGTCCCCATCTCCCTCGAAGCAGGACATGGGGTTTGTCCTTCACCAGGTTTGTCCCACCCTTGCACAGTCCCAGGCCATTGCTGTCCGTGTCCCAGCAGAGTGATGGGCTGGGAGTGCTGGTGCCTGCTGGCCACCGCAGCACATTGAGCACAGGCAGAGCCTTTCCTGAAGGCTGCTGGCTGAGCTTTTTTTTTTTTTTTTAACTGAAATCTTGATTTTCGACTAAGCACCTGTTTTGTTAACATGGTCCCACTTGGAGAGCTGGCTGGAAAACCAGACAGCAGCCATCCTTGGGGTGCCCTGGGGCATTTGGTAATTTGGGTGCTTCTTGCCCCTGTTCTGCTGTGGGGAGGTGACAGTGCCATGGGGCATGCAGGGACACCCCAGCACCTGGGGACACCCTCTGCTGGGGAGGTGGGAGGATGGGATTTGCCTTACAATGAACTGCCCGCGAACAGGGGGCTGGTAGACACCATCAAAGGTGCAGTCCTGGCTCTGGCCACACGCCGAGAAGTTGAACAGCTTCTTGACAGCAGCCAAGCACCCGCTGGCATTGCCCCTGCCCTGCAGGGTGACGTTCCGGTCACTGACGGTCAGGCGTGGGTCACTCCCGTTAGTGCAGGGGCTGGTGCGGAAGGAAGACAGCGAGACGGTTTCATTGTAGTCTTTTGGGTAGCACGGGTGATCGACTCGCATGCTGGAGGAAGACTCCTGAGAACAGCAAAATCGCAGGCTGCAGCCTCCTCCAAATCCTCTTGGTGGGTGTGCTGGGCGGTGGGGCTCACCCAGTGCTCCCCCAAAGCCAGGCACAGCATCTCCCACCTCCTCACAGGGAACATCCTTCCTGCTGTTTGACTCTGGTCTTGTTGGCCATCTGCAGTCCCAGCCTCAGCTCAACGCTAATTCTTCCTCTGCTTTGTCTCATTCCCTCTCTCACAGAGATGGACCAGCTTCAGGACATCTCTCCCGGGGCCAGCAGGATCCTGGTCTGGGGCATGTAAAGCTCTCTGCACCCCAGCTCTAGCTCCGTCTCTAGCTCCAGCCCCAGACAGGGACAGGGACAGGGACAGGGACAGAGACAGGGACAGGGACAGGGACACCACCTGGGACCTTCCTGACTGTGCATGAGGAGCAAACCCTTCTGGTTTGCCAAGGCTGCCCCACCAGATAAGATGTAGCCCCATGAAGACCCTCTTCCCCTCTGACCTTCCAAAAAATGACCTAGGAAAGATCTCCTCAAGATCTACTCAACACAGAGTAGCTGAAGTTGGGAGGTGCCTATGCCAAGCCCGTCCTTAAAGCATGACCAACTAGATCAGGTCGCTCAGAGCCTTGTCCTGTCAAGTCCTGAGTATCTCCAGGGCTGGCGACTCCACAGCATTTCTGGGCTCTATTCTGATATTTGACCACCCTTACTGGGAAAAGGTTTTCTCTTGCATCTGGTCAGAAACTCGCATGCTCCACATGATGTCTCTTGTTCTGACACTTTGTACCTCCGAGAAGAGCCTGGTCCTGCCTTTTCTACACCCTCCCTTGAGGCAGCTGCGTACGCCCAGCAGACCTCTCCTGAGCCGCCCCTTCTGATGCTTCCCCTGCTCCTCTCCACGTCTGCTACCCACACTTCAGCGAGCCTGTAGCTGCTCTCACTCCCTGCTGATGCCTCTCTGGAATAGCATTGCCTGTTCTTGATTTATGCATCAACAACTCTGTGGTTGGTATCATGAGAGCAGAGTCCAATTACCCCCCAACTCCTTTCTCACCACAATTAATTCCTTTGCCAGTCGCTTCAGCATCTCGTTCTGCCCGTAGCAGAGGTAGCTGTGTGTGTAGATGCTGTAGTTGTACCCGTACAGCGTGAACTGGGAGGCTTCAGTCCAGTTCAGTGAACCTTCAGGCATAAAGCTGATCTGAGTGGATGCTCCTCCAAGATCCAGTGCCCCAAAAATGTTGGCTGCCTCTGGATGAACCCACGCGTGTGCTTTGGGGGAGTACTGCCAAGGCAAGACAGGAGAAGAAGATCATAGGATGGTTTGGATGGAAGGGACCTTAAAGATCATCCAACCCCCCTGCCACGGGCAGGGACACCTCCCACTAGCCCAGGTTGCCCAAAGCCTCATCCAGCCTGGCCTTGAACCCCTCCAGGGATGGGGCATCCACAGCTTCTCTGGGCACCCTGGGCCACTGCCTCACCCCCCGCACAGGAAAAAACTTCTTCCTAATATCCCCTCTTTCAACTTAAAACCATTCCCTCTTGTCCTGTCCCTGCACCCCCTGATCCAGAGCCCCCCCATCTCTCCTGTAGGCCCCTTTTAGCACTGGAAGCTGTTGGCAGGTCTCCCCGGAGCCTTCTCTTCTCCAGGCTGCACACCCCCAACTCTCTCAGCCTGTCCTCGCACAGGAGCTGCTCCAGCCTCGGACCATCTCCAGGGCTCCTCTGGACCCACTCCATCAGAGATTGGTCTCTCTGATGGTCAGGATGTGCCAATTTGGTGTGGGCTCATGCGGCTCTGAGTCACTGGTCCCCAGACCAAAGTGCTGGTGGGGACCTGGCTTGGAGGGGCTGCCCTTTCTGAGGAGGGGGCTGCAGAGGCGCTGGTGCACACATTGAACCAAAACTGGACTCCCCAAGGACGGGCCTTCCCAGGGCAGCACGGCAAAGCCTGGCAGGAGCAAACCGTCCCCACTGGGCTGCATGGCTGACCTCACTGTCCCCAAGAGACCCTGTGTCCACGCGTGTGGAGATGTGCCCTTGGTTCTTAATGAGGACATCCCCACTCCTGACTTCTCCCTCCTCTTTCAGTGTCAATATGGGGCTTAGGCACATGGGTTAGTGGGTTGGGTGGTGTTGGGTTGATGGTTGAACTTGATGATCCTTGAGGTCTTTTCCAACCTTCATGATTCTATGATTCTGTTTCTATGATTCCCGAAAGCTTCTACCCTGGACCTTGCCTTCTGTGCTAGGCGAGCTTAAGAAAAATCAGAACAACTGTATTAGCAAAGAAAGAGTGGGGGTTTCACCCTTCTCCCACCTTAGTGAAGGAGTCCAGCAGGTAGTTGATGGTGATCCAGCCGTAAGCCCCCTCCTCCTCTCCCGTGAGGATTCGAGCCCCTTTGAAAGCCACGGGGTACTCCCGCATGGTTTTAGCAACTTCGGCCAGGACTTGGTCTGCAGCTGAGCTGTTCTGTTCCCTAAGAAGGACTCAGAGGTCAGGACATAAAACCAGCTACATCAGCACCACATGGGAAACACAGGCAATCAGTCTGGCTGTTCCCAGTTCCACGTGCATTTTTTTGGCAACAAGCGGTTTGTGTGAAATGATGTTTCCTGATACATAACCTGTCAAAGCTGCTCGTACAGCGCAAATCTCAGCTGTCCAGACCTGGCATCACAAATCTGGGAGCACGAGCCATCTCTTCCCTCCGGTGCAGCCTGATCTCAGTCACATGGAGGTTTCCCAGGCCACCCTCCCCAACCCAAGTATCTTCACAGCGCTGGAGGCCAGAGGGGGTTGTGCTGCCAAACCGAGGTGTGACCATCACCCGCTGGCGGCACCAAAGCTGGGGCTGGCTGCTGGGCTCGAGTGGGTCTTTCGGGAAGGTGCCAGCCTGGTTTCAGACCTCTGAGTGCGGGAGATGTCTCGGAGCTGCTGGCATGTGCCCGCCCTCTGAAGCGAGAAACCTTCGGGCTGTGACCCGGCTCCTTCCCAGGGAAAGGTCTGATTGCCAGGGCACAGAAATAACGTTAGATATCTGCAGCTGTAAAGCCAAGAACCGTGAAATGAAGGCTGACATTTAAGAGAGCTAACAGGGGCTGGTGAAAGGTAAGGGCAGGTCCTGCAGCACCCCGCTGCCTCCTACCTCTGTCCCCCTCCGCCGCCAGCACCCACCCCTCTGGGCAGATGGCATGTCCCCTGGTGGCACTTCAACTCCCTCGTGTTTCAGGGATAAAAAAGAGCAAAGAAAGAGTTCTGAGAAACATTTCTTGCTTGGAACTGGGCATGAAGCACCTTCCTGGGACATGGGGACCCAGGATACCAACGGACACCCCAGCAGCCTCTCTGCCGCAGGGCCAGTTGTTCAGGACAGCTCCGCCACACACGTGTCCCCACCGGACTGCCTCTCGCCACTCCCCAGGCACTCGCTCACAGCAGCACAAGAGCTGGGAGCTCCTGGCAGCCGGCCCTGTGCAGGACACTGTCTCCTGGCAGTGGCGGCTTGCAGCTTGGTGTAAAAGAAGTAACCGCTTTTAAGGTACCCTATTGTGCTCAGCAGAATCTATAAGATGAATAGTGGAATGAAGATTAGTCTATGATCATAATTAATAGGTCACAGGTGTTGTGGAACAATACTATGAGCTGCTCATTTATCCTACATATTGCCCCTGCCACGGCTGGCTTAAAACCCCGTCCAGCTGAGTCAACACAAAGTGAGTTCCATGTCTTCAGTTTAGAATATGAAAAAAGATAAGGAGTAAGTGATTAACCTAGAGCAAGCAATTTTGAAAAGTTAGTTATTTTAGACGAGACATAGACTAAGCGATGTTAATGGAACCACCTGAGTGATTCTTAGCAGAGGGACTGCTGGACCGCACCGATGGACACGAATTTCAAAAGAGGAACTGAAACGACACGACAGAGGTCTGCTGAGACAAAAGGAACTGAGTGGACTTGTGAAATCAGTGAAGAATGGAGAATTGAGAGTTTGGGAAAACCACCAAGAACTTTAAGAACTTTTCCAATCCAAACACTGGTTGCATAATGTCCTGTAGGACCATATATATAAAGGATGTTACGAATGCACCTCTCACCACTCACCGAGGTGATGGCCCAACTCTGAGCTGTTAACAAAGCCAACCTAGAGACACCCACAGTCTGTCAAGTCCTTTAGCACTCGCTCACTGCTCCATCACCCCCGTGCCCCACAGCGATACCTCAGTAGCCTCATGCCTGCCGTTGCTCCGAGATAAGCGGGGACCTCGCTCTGTTTTGCAGCAGGAATGACCTTCAGGGCTTTCTCCAGGCACGCTCTCAGGGAATCGCCGGCTTTTGGGGGATCACTGGCATAGCTTGATATGCCTTGTCCTGGAAGAGAGTAAGGCTGGGCAACGGCTGGGGACAGGGGTGGCAGTGAGGTCTGTCACCTCTTAGCATCAAAGGGTGCTTTGCCAGGATTCTCTAGATCCACGAGACCTGACTGACCCATGCTTATGTTCCTCTCCTCTGGCCTCCCCATGTCTCCCATGCTTTCAGCAGTGTCCCCAGCGCTATGGGTGAGACCTTCCTCAGCCAGGACAGCATCTTGGGCAGCTGGGGACAGCCCAAGGTGGAGGAATGAAAATCCAGAGCAACACCAAGGTGCTTCAGTCCCACCAGGCATGTGGACACAACACGGTGCTGAGGGTCCTCCAGCCATGGAGCGAAGCCAGAGGGGAGTCAGGGACCACCCTGCCTGCAGGCAGGAACCCCGCCGTGCCAGCAGTGACCCCTGACCTGCGTGGGCAGGTCACCAAGAGGGAGGCCAGGTCATCCCACCCACCGCAGGAACAACCGAGCCCATGGCAGGGGGAACACTGACCCTGGACATCACAGGACAAGGCCTGGCTGACCACACCGGTGTCGTTCTCCTTGTCCGAATCCCACTCGTAGACAAACAGAGAGGTGTGGGACGAGCCGGCGTCGAACACCATCCCATACTGGAAGGAAAAAGCAAGACATCAGACTGGCGGGAGGAGCAGCAGCCTGCCCCTGGCCCCAGGGGTGGTGGGGCTGGAGGATGCCCCGAAAACCATCTCCCTGTGGCACAGCCACTTTCACCGTGGCAGAGCAGGGCGGTGACAGTGGCTTCAGCACGGGCATTTCTCACGGTAAATGAAGGACTTTTTCATTCCCTCTGCTGAGGTCTGTGCAGCAATGCCAGCTCACACAAACATTTTCTCGGTTGTTTCCTCATGCTTTTTTATTTTCTTTCTGGGTTACATACCTTCTGTGAATACACCGGCCCCACCTTGGGGCCAGCAGCTCCCCCATCCCCAGAGCTCCCTGCACCCAGCCTGGGCAGGGACCAGCAGAGACACACCAGCCCCAGTCCAGGGGCTCCCAGCCGTGGGTCTCCCCTGTAAAGCCCTCCACCTCACCCTGACACCGTCCCAGCCCTCTTCCAGCAGCCAGGGTGGGATGCCATGCTGCAGGGGAGGGACAGGGAGGAGCTGCGATGCTCCTGCTGTGTGTGAGCGGTTGGGACAGGGGGTGGGAGGTGGCAGGTCACCCTGGGATGCAGTGCCCCAGGAGGGCAGAGGGAGCGGGGCAGGGCTTTGCCCTACCCATCCACCCCAAGGTAATCTCCTCGAAATACACCAAGTGCATGGCGTGGTGGCTGGTTTCAGAGGTTTCCCTCCTGGACTTTGAGGTGCCCAGGCTGTACTTCTGCTCCCTGCATCTTGAGATGGGAAGAAAACACCCACCCAGCTACCCCAAGGCAGTTCCTACCGACGCCTCTTCCCTCCTAACCCCAAAGAGAAGCCGTTGTCTCTGAGCACCAAGGTGACGTGCCTCTGCAGCAGTGCTCGGGGCTGTCCTTGGGCTCACCTTGACTGTGGGTGGCAGAGGGACATCTTCAACCTTCACCAGGCTGAGAACAAGGGCAATGATGGAGAGTGCAACCAGCGCCCCGAGGATGGCAGTGGTGAAGGGCTTCTTGCTAGCGACCATCGTGGTGAAGGCTCCTGCACCCCAAAGAGAAGCCGTTGTCTCTGAGCACCAAGGTGACGTGCCTCTGCAGCAGTGCTCGGGGCTGTCCTTGGGCTCACCTTGACTGTGGGTGGCAGAGGGACATCTTCAACCTTCACCAGGCTGAGAACAAGGGCAATGATGGAGAGTGCAACCAGCGCCCCGAGGATGGCAGTGGTGAAGGGCTTCTTGCTAGCGACCATCGTGGTGAAGGCTCCTGCAAAGCCAAGCCCAGACACAGAAGGACGGTTGGACGTGGCCAGCTGGGACCAGCACTGGTCAGGGAGAGCTGCAAGGAGCTCAGCCCCGAAAGCTGTCCCCAGGCTGACACTACCTCAAGCTGTATAACTGAGAAATCCTGGTGGATAATCAAATCTTTCCCTGGGATAAGCAATATTAGGATAGAACAGAGGAGGCTGGAGGAAAGAGGGGCTGGTTGCCCAGCAGCCTGGCACAGCCAGCGCAGCGGTGCTCCGGGTCCTGACCCACCCCTGCCCGGCTCACGGCTGCCGGGATGGAGCAGGTCCAGGAGGAGCAAAAGAGACACTGCACCGGACAGAGGAGGGCATGGGAAACTGCAGAAAACCTCAACATACAACACTGTAGCAGAGGAAGGGGATTTTATTTTACAAGCTGTAAGTAAGGTCAGCTCACCTGCTGGCACCCCTGGACGGGTGTGCTCGGAGCTGGCTGGCAAGTCCTTGCTGTGGCTCTGGGCTCCTCCGCCGCCAGCAGCAAACCCAGCTCCGATTTGCCTTTTACATCCTGTGGGAGCGGGTACTGCTTGAAAATCTCTTCCCCATTATTTTATCTCAGACCTCATCAGCCTTGAACACAACTCCTGAACATCAGTTCTCTTGTTTGTCTTACAGGTGTATTTATGGCTCAGTTCGCATCATCCTGACACCTTATCTTCCATCAATTAGTTCCTCCTCCTCATTTGAATGAAATCTCAAGTAGGAGCCCTGCAAAAACTAGCACACACCTCTCTTTTTAACCCTTGTTCCCCTGCTTTTCGTGCTTTTACACACAGCCACACATTTCTGTTTTCTCTCTACTCTCACTGGTCTTAATATTTCCATTATGGGTCTCGACAAGGTCTATAAGAGGTGAGAGTGATATATCCAGTATCCAATGCCCTGAAATCACACACAGAGCGGCAGGTGTCTTGACAATAGGTTTTATTGCAATGAGAAGGAAAATCACATCGGAGGAGGAGGATGGCCCTGCCGAGGGTCTCAGCGGTGCTTGCTGAGCTTTGCTGGGGAGACAGGAGAGGCCAGGAGCGCCCAGACACTGTCAAAGCCCAGCTGGGACCGCAGTCACCCCTTCCCTGTGTGTGACCCAGCTTCGAGATGCTCCTGGGCTGGGGACCCCGCAGACATGGGGACCCCGAAGAGAGCTGGAGGAACAGGGAGGGCTCAGGTCCTCGCATCCTCCAGCTCTGCCAGCAGCATCCCATCGCTCCAGGCACATGTTCAAGGCTTGGCAGCACAGGCAGCGGGTATCACACCCCAGTCAGAGCCCTGGCACCCCTGCCCGGCGATGGGGAGGGCTGGCGGACACGGGGACCTGCCCTCTCTGGGTTATACGTCGAGGCTGCCTCCAGCCGACACAGCTCCCCGATAAGAGGCTGCCAGGGCTGCCAAGGGCCATCACAAGGGCGATTTGGTTCCTGGCTGCCTTATCTCGGCTGAGTCAAACACAGCGATGCCAGAAGCGAAATGTGTGTCGGGAGCTCTCATTGCCTGCGACCTTCCCAGAGCACCTTTCCCTGCGGCTGGATGGAGGATGGTTTCGGAGGTCATGCTGTGTGCACCCAAAGTACCACCCTGTGAACTTGGGGGTGCTGCAGTCCCTGGGGCTGTCTCGGGACACGTCTACCTGCAGCTTGCACCAAGCTGGGTGCCTGTGCCATGCCCCACTGCCATCCAGGGCTCAGACCCCCAGGCCAGTTCCTCCCCCTGTGGCAATCTCCTGTGCACTGGGCTGGTGGGTGGGTGCCTGGAGCCCAGAGGATCCTGCATCCCCCCCTCCACACCAAACACAACCTTTGGACCAACATGACTTTGCTGAGAACAGGTGAAGGAGTGTCTGCTGCCCTCCCAGCTCTGGCAACGCTCTGCTGACTGCACAGGCTGGACCAGGGCTGTCCTGAGCAAGGGGGACGTGTCCCCACACGGGATTGAGAGACACTGACCGGCCACAGCCCCTCCTCGATATGCGGCACTGAGTGCACCCAGAGCCAACCAAACCCTCCGGCCTCCAAACCCGGGCTAAGCAGCTCTTAAGTCTACTTTTCCTCATCCTTCTGTAGTAAAAAACAGTTCCAGAAGTTAGGTGATAATATCTTAACTGCCTCTCATGCCACAGGGATGGGTAATGATTTCCCAGCTGGGGGGAGCCGTGATTTCCCTTGGCTTGCGGTGACTCCATCCCAGCAGCTGTCTGAGGTGCTGTTTCTGTCTCCGTTCCCAGGAATTTGGCAAACCTGCTGCCACCAGCCTGGGGAAGCCCAGCCAGGACGGCCCTGGTCCCTGAGTGTAAGGGCAGAGAGGGACAGACCTCTGCGAGTCTACACTGACACTGCAGCGACCGGCTATGGTGCATGGCGGGGTGTCCTGGGCTGGAGAAAGAAGGGATGGATGGGGGTGCCCCAGGTCTGCATCCAGCCTGGAGCTTGTCCCAGGAGGGAACTGGGGTGCAGCTGGGGCCAAATGCCAAATGCAAGCTCTGCGACGCTTCCAGGTCCACCACCACAGCTTCTGAGAGCAATGGACCCTCACGAACATGCTGAGTGGGACAACGTCCATGTGCCATCACAGGGACACATGGCCCCAGGGTCCCACCCATGGTCTGTGGCCCCACCTCAGGGATCCTGTCCCTCAAGGAGCTGTACTCACTCCAAGCGGGGTGTGGAGGAGCCCTGGTGCTCCAGAGCTGCAGGAGCCCTCGGCCACCCATCCTCCACGGACCTTGTCCTGGCACAGACAGTGGGACCAGGCTCAGCCCTGCTCCCGCGATGGGCTCAGATCACAGCACCCTCTGGACAGTGGCGAGAAAGGCACGGGCAGCCACGCCGGCGGGGCTCTGCTCACTGTGAAAGCCGTGCCGATCCTGCACCGGTTCCTTTAACGTGGGTAGAGGTACCCACTCCCTGCCGTACACCTTGCAGCCAGGCTTCAGGGGAGCTCCTCTGTGAGTTGTAGCTCTCCTCCTTCTTGATACCTGGCGGGAGCTGCAGGGCTCTGAGCTGCCCTGGCCGAGGGGGACCAGGAATCCCCGTTCTCCCAGAACCATCTTTCCTGGGACCCGTCTGCCATCCCACAGATCCCCACGGGCTGGGCTGGTGGATGAGGGTGATACAGGGGTGGGAGCCAGGAAGCCAGGCTTTGCTGAGAGACATAATATTATCTATAAATAGTTCAGTTAAAAAATCCGACAAGAGGTAACACGTCTTCAGTTTATGCTGGATATTCCCGAGCCAAGTCACAGGGAATGGCTTAATCACTTTGTTGACAAAATCCTCCCTGCAAAAACTTCAGCGCAACAGAAAGGCAGGGCTGGGAGGGGGCACAGCAAGCCGAGGGGGAGACCGAAGCCCTGAGCCCCAGCAGGACCAGGTGAAACGCTCGCTGGAGACCATCTTCCCAAACCTGCATCATGTCCCCAGGACACGGCACCGCGCACAGCCCCTCCTGCACCCACGCTGGCTCCCTTGATGGGCTCCCTCGGAGCCCCCTTGATAAGCTGTTAAAAAACGACCTGAGCTCTTACCTTCTCCTGCCGACTGGGCTGAGCACCAGCCCCTTCTCCTTCCGCCCGGGCACTCCAGCAGGGAGAAGGCTGTTTCTCCTCTTGCCAACACCTGCCCCATGGGCAGCACCCCGCACCGCTGGGCTCTGGCGAGATCCCCGTCCCCGTGCCACATACAGCCCGTCCCTGTGCCACATACAGCCCATCCCCGTGCCACATACAGCCCGTCCCCGTGCCACATACAGCCCGTCCCTCTGCCACATACAGCCCGTCCCCGTGCCACATACAGCCCGTCCCCGTGCCACATACAGCCTGTCCCCGTGCCACATACAGCCCGTCCCTCTGCCACATACAGCCCGTCCCCGTGCCACATACAGCCTGTCCCTGTGCCACATACAGCCTGTCCCTGTGCCACATACAGCCTGTCCCCGTGCCACATACAGCCTGTCCCCGTGCCACATACAGCCCGTCCCCGTGCCACATGGGAGCAGCCGTTTTCCCACAGCTCCCCATGGGTCCTGGGTGCTGATGAGCCCCAGCCCTGTTTGCCTGCAGGGATGTGCTCTTGTGAGAGACTAATGCGCTATTTGCTCATAACTGAAGAAGTGACCTAAAGGTCTCATTCTTCTGGCTGCAGGTGGATAAATCTGCTGTTGAGTAGTCTGGCTAGGGTAAACGCACACGCCTGTTTGATCTGCTTTTGACACACGTGTCTTTGTCCACGGCCCTCGAGATGATGCCCTGAGACACAGAAGGAAGCTGCCAGGCTGGTGCCACTGCCACCAGTCACCAAGATGACTGGGGTTTGTGAAATGAGATCACCTCCACCACTAACCCAGGGTCACAGGAGAGTCTCTCATTTCCCCACCATTTAATTTCTGCACTGGGAGCTCACCCCAGCTCCGGCCACAGGAGGTGCAGGCGGTGGCTCTGTGCAGGTCCCATGTCTCTGGGTGAGCTGCACCGTGTGCTCCTGCCTCCCATTCCCTTTCCAGATGCTCCCCGGGTCTTGCTGCAACTTGCCCCAGCAGGGACCAGCTCCAGTCCTCTTTTCCAGTCCAATTCCAGCAAGACTGGTGGAGCTGGGGTCATTTAAAGCTGCCTTTGGGATGCTGGCAGACCTTTCCTCCTCCCTACCGTCTCTCCCAGGGTGTATCATTACTAAACATGCCCCAGGTGCCCTGACTGTGGCTGTCTTGGTGCCACCTCTCAGCTGTGGGTGCTCTGGGTCAGGGACACGTGCCTGGAGCCAGTCCCTGTGCTGGCCACGGACACCCCCATCCTCTCCCTTCCCTGTGCACAGCAACATCACAGCAGGTGCTGCCCTGGGGCAGCTCCACCTCCCATGGTGCTCAGATGGGGCTTAGCGCAATGCCTGCATCCTCATGACATCTCCGAGATTAATTATATCAATCAAAATATCAGTATTTTGATATTGACAGTGGAGCCCCGCAGACCAGGGTGCCTGGCAATGGGTGCCAGCTCCTTGCCGGGCAGGGGATGTGCTGCCCAATGCTGCGGTGACGGCCTCTGTGTTGGCTAGGATGGAGGGACATGGTGGGGGGAGGCTCCGGGAGGTCAGGGCTGTTTGTTGCTCACTCACCAGCTGTGTTGCCTGGGCATGGGAGCACCAAGGTGGCACATGAGGTTGGGGTGTCGGGGATCTGGCTCACAAGAGCCCCAAGCATGGGCTCTCCTCTGGCCCTGGGCATCCTGAGATGAGGGAGCACAGGCAAATGAGGATGAAGCACCCTTAGGACAGGATTTTCCCTTTCACCAGTGTCACCGGTGCTTGGGGACAGCACGGGAGAGAGACTGAGGTGAGCAATTCTAGAGATGCTTGATTGCCTCCAGTGCAATCAACAGTGCCATACGGAAATGAGAGAGATGGTGAAAGCTGATGTGATGGAGATATCTGCAGGAGACCAGGAAACCCTCTGGCTATGGCAGGTCTCCCTTGAACTGCCAGACTGGTTTGCACAAGGGCAGCTAGCACTGTGATGGAGCCAGCTCCCCTGCTGCGGTGGTGGGTGAGCTGGGGACAGCCGGACACTCCATGTCCCCTCACCTCCTGCTGGGTCATCTCATAGAACCACAGAATCCCAGGATGGCTTGGGTGGGAAGGGACCTTAAAGCTCATCCAGTGCCACACCCTGCCATGGGCAGGTGGAGTGTAGTGTAGGGGAGAGAGACCTGGGGGTCCTGGTGGACAGCAGGATGACCATGAGCCAGCACTGTGCCCTTGTGGCCAAGAAGGCCAATGGCATCCTGGGGTGTATCAGAAGGGGGGTGGTCAGTAGGTCAAGAGAGGTTCTCCTCCCCCTCTACTCTGCCCTGGTGAGACCGCATCTAGAATATTGTGTC
>WKFP01014929.1:371014-395952 GCA_011057875.1 Pterocles orientalis | reverse complement strand
CCGGGGCTCCTCTGGCCCCGCTCCAGCAGCTCCGGGTCTGTCCTGTGCTGAGGACCCCAGAGCTGGGGGCAGCACCCCAGGGGGGGTCTCACCAGAGCGGAGCAGAGGGGGACAATCCCCTCCCTCGCCCTGCTGCTCACGCTGCTGGGGATGCCCCCAGGACACGGGGGGTTTCTGGGCTGCCAGCGCACACTGCTGGGTCGTGTTGAGCTTCTCATCACCCAACGCCCCCAAGTCTTTCTCCTCAGGACTGCTCTCCATCCATCATCCCCCTCTCAGCCTGTATTTGCACTTGGGGGGCACCAGCTTCATCTCCCCCCAGTGCAGCCTCCCCCAGATTTGGATGTGTCCCCAAGAGCTGGCCCCGGTGGCCACATGGAGCAGGGTGACAGCCGGTGCTGTCCCGCCATCAGGGTGGTGCTGGTTCGGCACCTCTGGTTCCCTACACGGGGCTGTGCGGAGGCTCATTCCCTGCGGCCCGGGGGGGTTTGGAGGGGTGCGGGACTTGGGCACACCCCGGGGTGTGTGGCAGCAGCACGGGGAAGCTGTGCTGTTCATCATGTCCGCAGGGCCAAGCCTCCGGCTGGGAGCGAGCCGGGGTGTTCCCACGACGTGTGCTTTGGCCGAGGAGCCGCAGCTGGGTTTGGGAAGGGTCCAGCTGGCAGCGAGACCCAACACACCCGCCGCAGCAACAAAAATAAACCCAGAGGTGAGATTTTTATCTTTGCCAGAGCATATTCCAGCGTGTAGGATAGTCTGTTGGCCCAAGACGTGCAGAGCCTCCCTCCCCGTGCCAGGGAGCCCCAGGGACCCCACGGCTTGCACCAGGCAGGGGACAGGTGGCAGGGGCTGTCCCCCCCAGGCATGTCGGCTGGCAGAGGGTCCAGCAGGATTTCACCCAGGGGGATGCTCCCAGAAGGAGTTTTTCATGGCCACATCACCCCAGCCACAGGCTGGTGTGCCGGGACCACAGGGGTGCGAGGACAAAGGTGCCAGGAAGTTTTGTTGCAGGACTTGGTGGCCCTGGGCACAGCGGGTGACTCCTGTACATAAGGAGAGCGTCCTGGGAAGGAACACGGCTGGTCCTGGCTGCCAGGCGATTCCCACTGCCCCCGGCCCTGCAGCCAGCCCCACACCCCCACCAGGGCAGCACCTCCAGTGCCACCATTCCGCAATGTCCCTGTGTCCCCAGATTCCCTGGGGAGCTTGCCTTACCTCGGAGGGCAGGGAAATGCCCGCTGCTGGCTCTTCCCCAAGGCAGCTGCAAAATGCTGGGAAAGCCGCTTGCTGGCGAGCTCGGTGGCACGCGGGTGGAGGTGGCATCGTCCCCCCGCGCCGAGCACCACGCCCCGGTGACACGGCTGTTTGCCAGGCTGGGGCTGGCAGCCCCAGACACGCCCGGCCAGGGCTGAGCAGCAGGAAACGGCCCCGTTCCTCCGCAAAGCGTCTCAGCGAGGCTGAAGGATGCGCTCATTTGTTTGATCTTTGTTTTGGGTTGTTTTTTTTTTTCAGCTTGCCCCTTCTTTGGTTTAATTAGCCGGGTGGTTGGGGAGCTGCCGGAGAGTCCAAAGGCACCCACCACTCCCCGGGGCAACCCCCTGAGTGTCCCCTCCTGACTCAGAGGCTTTGCTGCTCCTTCTGCTCCTCTGCCTTCACACCCGTGTCCCCCACCCTGTGCGGCTCCAGTTCTTCATGTTTGTCAACTGTCCCCCTACACCGCCCCCGCCTTGCTCCCCTGCCCTCACCCCCTTGCCCCTCACCCAGCCCTGCCCCTCCCTGGACCCACACGAGTGACTCTGCGGCTGCTGGTGACACACCATCAGCGGCTGCAGGTGATGCGACATCCATGGTCTGTGCACTCAGAGTGACCGAGCGCGTCATGGGCACAACCGCGGCGTGGGGACAGCGGGAGCGAGGATGAGCTCACACTGGTGCGAGCTGGGAGTGGACAAGGAGCAGCCGGCCACCCTCCTCCCAGGTGACATGTCCCTGGTTTGCCGTAGCTCGGCCCCCGTGAGGCTGGCTCCAAGCGGACAGACCAGAGGAGCATCTGGGGACATTATGGCTGCACCTGGGTGACGCCGAGCCTTGGAAAACCACATCACAAGGTGAAGCAGGAGCAGAGGAGCTCCTGTGAGACAGGTCCAGCACCACCTAAGGGTGCGCAAGGACTGAGCAAAATGGGCGCTCCCGTCCTGTACTTCCACCACCGGACCGTGACACCAGCGCAGGACAGGCCATCTAGAGTCACTGGGGACACTGAGCTGTGGCTGGAGCCTGATGCCACCTGAACAGAGGCTGGTGCAAAGCACCAGGGGCTACATCTGCATCAGTTTATGGATCCTGCCAGACCAGGCCACCAGTTCTCCCACCATCGTGGGAGGATGTGCCAGCAGCAGCGTCAAGGGACAGCCGGCGTGACCTACAGGAAATTTCCTCGCAGTGCCCACATGCTTTATAGGGAGAAAATGAGCAGCCGCTTGTTTCATTGTCACCAGAGCATCTCATGGGGCAGGTCTGCCCCACGAACACGTTCCTGGTGCTCCTCAGGCCCTGCTACGCAACTCGTGAACTGGAGAGCTGGGTTTACAGTTCTCCATCTTGAGAAGCCACCTGCAGGAAACAGATCCTGGGGGCACCAGGCGCTGGGGCACAGCCAGGGATGGGCCAGGAGCAGCTGAGGCTGGAGGGGAAGCCCCAGTGACAAGGAGATGTTTTGTCAGAGTCAACATCATCACTAGAGTACAAAGGTCTGTACAAGTCGGTGTCAGGAGATCAGTCCTCTGGGTGTGGGCTCCAGAGCAACACTCAATGTCTCACAGAGAGGCGAGGGTCAGACTCACCATTCTCAGCACTCTTGTGGTGGGAGGTGATCACAAGTGATGTCCAGGTGTCTTTGTCGCTGGGAATTCCCCGTGACACTGGCATTTAACACGCTGATCCACACTTCCCCAAGGAATTCTGAACTACTCACACTGTCCAGAAACCTGAGGACAGCGTTTCACACCAAAGCTGGGGTTCAGTGAGACCCGAGTGCCCTGCTTCACAACCAGCATCAGCCGTGCACACTCCTGTTCCCGTGCCCTCCCCTCCCTCCCAACACCCCTACCTCAATATTTAGGGAACGGATCTGAAACACAAAGGAAAAAACCCCCATTTCTATTCCCAAATACACACACCAGTTCTCTGTGGCTCAGAGCACAGCCCCATGAAACCCTGCCAGCGCAGTGAAGGCACAAAGTGCAGTGAGAGGACAGACGGAATGAAACGAGCCCTCAGGTGGGGCAGGGCAGGCGAGGCAGCAGCTCCTGGGTGAGGCTGGCAGCGGCCTGGGTGTACGAGGACATCTACAGCAACCTCCAGGTGATTCCCTTTCTCCAGGCAGCAGTGTTAAGTACAAATGCTTTCTAGAGAAAAATAATTGTCTAGATAAAACTAATCCTTCCATGCGTTTTTTATTTCAAAATAAAACAACCGGCATATCGAACAGCGCTCACAGGCAGGATACCTTAAGACTAATGCCAAGAGCTCAGTGAAAGGAAATAAGGATGCGGCACAGAAGGATCTTTCGAAGAAACAGGACGCTATACAACACGGCAGCGTGCTTCATTGCAGAGCCCCGCTCACGCAGCGCCAACCCCGTGCAACCTGCTGCTGGCCGCTCTGTGCAGAACTAGCGATGGGGCGAAGCCCGATGACTGTCACGGTGAGTCCAGGGCTGCTGGTGAGCGAGGGCGACGGCAGTGACCCAGAGCCTGCTCCCTGGCCGTCAGTTCACGCGGCAGGCTCTGATCATGAGCAGCTGGAGGAGGATGAAGACGGGCGACATGATGAGCCCGTACCAGAGCTCCCGGCTGTGCTCCACCAGCTTCTGGCACAGCAGCATCTCGAAGACGAACTTGAGGCTGAGGATGGTGAGGATCCAGAAGAGCCGCAGCACAGCCAGGCGCTTCTCACCGTCCTGGAAGAGCCTCACCGACACGATGGTGGTGAAATAGGTGCTGAGGCCGTCGGCGGCGAAGAAAGGGATGAACACGAGCCACCAGGAGAGCGCCGGGGCCTGCCCGTCCACCTTCAGCACCAGCAGCACGGAGAAGGCCAGCAGCGCCAGCCCGTGCAGCAGCAGCTCGAACGTGGCGAAGCCCAACCACTGCACCAGCTCCCGAAGCGAGAACAGCATCGTCCCGCTCCCGGCCCCGCTCCCGGCCCCGGCCCGCGGGGGACATGGGCGCTGCCCGGGCCGGGGACCTTCTCCCGGCTGGGCGGCGCGGGTTGATGACGTTCAGGGAAGTGGCGGCCGCTGGTGACGCACGCGGAAGCGGAAGGAAGGTGGCGGGTGAGGGGATGGGGGATGATGAGGTGAGGCCGGAGCCGGGGGCCGGGGCTCGGGGCCGGGGCTTGGCCCCGGCCCCGGCCCCGAGCCCCCGGCCCCCGGCTTCGGCCCCCGGGTTTATCCCCAGAAAGCTCCTTGTTCTGTATGGCAGCCAGACCGGGACGGCTGAAGATACAGCTGAGAGAATCGGGAGAGAGGCCAAGCGGCGGCATTTCCAGTGCAGAGTGGAGGCGCTGGACAGTTACGGTGTGGTGAGTGGGGACTTCTTCCCAGCAGCTGGTGTGAGGCTGTTTGGGTTTGTGCTGAGGAGAAGCTGATCACACACTGATGGGCAGAGCTGCTGCCAGGACACTCAAGGACTTTCCAGCTTCTCTGCTGTGCCCGTGGCTGCAGGGGCAGGAGGAGCTGGGAGGGAGCACAGCCCCAGTGACCAGCCCAGGATTCGACCTTGGGTTTGGGATTGAGACCCAAAGTGGCCCATGGTCTGTTCCATATCATGGCCAGGATAGAAATGAGGTGCTGTCCAGAAGTTCTCTCTTGCTCCAGGTCATCTCTCTCTGGGTCACCCCTCTCACAGAATCACCGACTGGTTTGGGTTGGAAAGGACCTTAAAGATCATTGAGTTCCAACCCCCCTGCCATGGGCAGGGACACCTCCCACTAGACCAGGTTACTCAAAACTTCATGCAACCTGGTTTTCCATATCCATATATATACTTCGAACCTTGGAAACATTTATTTGATCTAAGTAACTAAGAATAAGATCCTCTGTGATGAACAGAACTTATCACTCCATTTTGCATGAGCCACAATAGCCACTGATGACATGGTGTTTCTTTTCCACTGTTCTTTTGACCCATATACATCGGGAACTAGAATTAGTTCAGTATTTAATTATTAAAATCCTAATAACTGAACAATCTTGATTTTTTCTGTGCCTGCAGGAATCCCACATCTATAAATCTGGAGCGTATTCCTTTGAAGAAAGCCATAAAAATAAAAGGCAATAAAAACTGACAGAATAAAATAATTATGGAGCAATGGTCATTTGTTAACAAAATTAGCTTTGTCAAACTGTAAGTTGCATAATCAAGTAACAAATTAGAAATAGATACTCTCAGGGTTGTCTCAGTCTCTCAGACACTCAGGCTCTTATCTCTTTTCCAGGATCGTGCTTTTGGTTCTCTCCCTGCTCTGGGATCATTAGCTGGGAATGGGCTGAGCCTTGGCCATTGGGTGGTGAACAGTTGCACTGTGCATCACTCATTTGTGTACATATGTATCTATTATTATCATCATTATTTCCAATATTATTGTAGTTTACTTATTATATTGTTCTTGTCTCAACCCACGAGTCTCTTTTCCCTTTACCCCTTTAATTCTCTCTCCCATCTCCGGGAGGGGGGAAGGTGAGTGAACAGTTGTTGCAGTGTTTGGCTGCCCGCCAAGGTCAGAACTTCGACACGGGTGCTCAGCCGTACCCCGCAAGGCGAGGAGCACCAAGGAGCTGATGCTGCAGGCAGCATGCGGGCAAATCCTGCTGCAGGGCCTGTAGAGGAGGTCATGCCATGTGAGGCTGCGAGTTTTATTCTGGCTGTGATCTGTCAGTGAATGGGATGTGTTAGCAGCCATGTCAGGACAGCCGGGATGTGCGTTTGTAGGTTGCTGACCTGAACGTGCCTTTCCCTGTTCGTGCCCACAGGCCAACCTCATCAATGAGCCGTTGGTGGTATTTGTCTGTGCAACCACCGGCCAGGGTGACCCACCTGACAACATGAAGGTAGGACGTGCTCCTGTCCGGGTCACTTTTATATTCCTGGTCCAGTGACTGGATTTGTCTCTCCAAGCAGCTTGAGCAATGGTTATTTTTGGAGGGGGAAGCTTTGGAGCAGCACCAGTCACGTCTGGTGTTACTGGTGGGACACAAGCAGGGAGCTGATGAGCTTTCAGCAGCTGAACAGCTGAGAGGGGCCTTGCCATCACAAGAGCCATGGGTCTGTGGAGGGCTCACAGAGCATCGTCCTCCTGGTAGGTGGCAGTGGTGGCTGCTTTCAGGGGTCACCTCTGCGGAAGGCCGTGCTCCTCACTGTTGGGACTCAGCGGAGGGCAGGAGGGACCGGTGGGTGGGTGAAGCTGGGGGCAGGCAGGCGGGGAAAGCCTCCTTGGCTGTGGTGTGACTCCCTGGCTGTGTCCTTTATAGATGTTCTGGCGGTTTCTGTTCCGGAAGAACCTGCCACCCAGTTCCCTCTGCCAGCTGGACTACGCCGTGCTGGGCCTTGGCGACTCCTCCTATCCCAAGTAAGCAGCTTTGCGGCTCTTCACGGCTTTGGCTGCAAGCTAGAGCAGAGCAGCTGTGGAACAAAGGGGGTGAGATGAGACAGAGCCTGACTCTAGAGCAGCAACTCAGACAAAACAGAATTCCCAGTAGCCTTAAAAATCCTTGCCCTACCAGCCTGTGTCCTTCCTAACCTGCAGGAATTGAGCTTCTGCCCACTTCTTTCCTCTCAGCCTTCTCAAGCAGATGCTTTGCTGCAGTGCCCAGGACATTGTTTCCTGGTCAGCTATTACAGATGTGCAGTTCTGAATTGCAGGAAAGCCTGTGCCACAGCAATTTTGGTGGACAAAGCCAGCAGGAGGCACAAAATGTAGAGTTTTATGTGGCAGCCAGCTCCGTTGATCCCAGTTTTCTCCCACAAGATTGTGCCCATGTGCCTGAAAGAGCTGTAGTGGGAGGGCTGAGAGTGTGCCTGAGCATGGTGGGGCAGGGAGGGGCTAGAAGGAAGGAGTAATTTCTCTGCCTGGGGCGCAAGCTGCTCTGAAGGGAAACTGGACCTTACTGATTACCTTCTGGGAGCTGGGCACAACCTATGTGGTCCTGCAAGTGGCAGCCAGCCGCTTGTCCAAGCTGCCAGGATGGAGGCGTGGGCTGGGCTGGGCAGGGCATGGGGCCCGATCGTGTGTGCCGACTCTGGCTGCATCTGCCTCTGCTGCTCTGGTGTAGCCCTGGCAGCGTGTGCTGGCTCATGTAGCCACTGCCTGCTGTCCTGCGGGAGGAGCCCTGCCCTCTGCAGCTGCGGTTATTCTCTGCTCAGGTTTAATTTTGTTGCGAAGAAGCTGCACAAACGGGTGCTACAGCTTGGGGGCAACCCTCTGCTGCCGGTGGCATTGGGAGATGACCAGCATGACCTGGGGTAAGAGCCCGGTGGAGGGGTGGCAGGAGGGGGAGCCCTGGGGTGTGCTACAGTTTTGTCCTCGGGCTGATGTCAGGGCTGTGTGTGGCTCGGGGAGTTGGTGGCTGCCACCAGTTGTGCTCGGCGAGGTTTGGTGGTTCTGTTCAGACATCGGTGGTTGTGCCCTGGAGAGCACGTGAGTGCTTAGAGTGGCTGAGATGTGTTTCCACCCCTGAAACTGGAAGGGAACGGCACGGAGTGGCTGCCTGCGCTGTGGAGGGGGAGCTGAGGTGCTTTCCCAGGGGCAGCCCAGCATTGTCCGGGTGCAGGGGTAGCAGTGCTCCAGCCTGGAGGGATAATGCTGCTCTGCTGCAGCCTGAATTTCCCTCTTGCAGGCCCGATGCAGTGGTCGATCCTTGGCTCCTGGCCTTATGGGACAAGATCCTCGCCTTGTATCCTCTCCCTCCTGGCCTTGAGATCATCAGTCCAGATGTATGGTGAGTGCAGAGGGTAGGCAGGGACTGCTGGGGCTGGCTGGTGTGAAATCCCCTGCTTCCTTGGCTGTTCTCCAGGGGATGTGCCCTGCTGTGACCAGGAAGCCTCCCCACACAGCTTCTGGTGTCCCAGGTGTCCCTTGGACTTTGGCCACAGATGGCCCATCTCTGGAAGGGGTGTCCTCTTGCCCCCAGGGTGGTGTGCCAGCTGCCCTGGCAGGGTTCCCCCCGTCTTGCTGTGCTGATGTGCCTCTGTCCTGGTGGATCTGCTGGGCGTGTGCCCAGCCAGCCTCCCTCTGCCTGTTCTGGAGCCTTTGGGATCTCCTTCTCCAGTGTGCATTGTGTTCCCTTACCACAGGCCAGCTCCAGGGGACAGGGGCGATGGGTGATGGATACAGTGGGAGACTTCAGGCCTCTCCCTGCCTCCAGCCTCAGCGCTATGGCAGCAGAGGAGCTGTGACACGGAGGTAACTGCACTGCATTGCTCTCCTCCCCACAGCCTGCCCCCAAAATACGCCCTGCACTACCTGGCTGAGGACTCCCTGCACCCCGATGGTGGCCTGATCCAGGTGACAGCACCCAGGGCTGTTCCCTCCGAGTTGCATCCCTTCGCTGCCCGGATGGTGTCCAATCAGCGGGTCACGGCAGAATCCCATTTCCAGGACGTCCGGCTCATCGAGTTCGATGTCACAGGCTCAGGGATCACGTGAGCATTTTCCTGGCTCTCCCAAGCTTTGCTGCATGGGATGGGGTGTCCCGTAGCCTGCCTTCCTCTTCCACTGCCCTTCTTCAGTCATATCTGAGGCTGCAGTCCCGTGAACGTGGTCCCTGCTGCGCTATCCCCCTCCATGACAAAGTCAGGGGTGTATGGCAGTGTGGGTCCTGCCCGCGGAGCAGCCCTCCTTGCCCTGTCAGGCTAGAGAGCACAACGTTAGTGACAGTGGACATTTCACTGAGGTGTGGCCTCTCCCCGGGTGCGGGTGGAGGTCGGGCTGGCGGTGCTGTGCCCATGGGCCTGCCCCCCGGCTGTGCTCAGCAGGTCCCGCTGCATCTCCACAGGTTCAGTGCAGGGGACGTGGTGATGATCCAGCCCCAGAACTGCCCCGAAGATGTGCAGCAGTTCTGTCAGCTCCTGCGCCTGGATCCAGACAGACTCTTTGTGCTGAAGCCCACGGAGCCCGGTAGGTCCTGCCTGCTCCTCCTTCCCCTCCCTCCTGGGACAGGGCAGCCCCGAGCTCTGGCCCAGCCAGGAGCTCTGCTTTTCCTTCGCTGTAGACCTGGTTAATGGGGAGTTGGGAGTGGCTGATGGACACAGGACATCTGTCTGTCTCGCAGTACGGGGGCTCTCCTTCTGTCCCAGTGCTGTGTGTGTGTGGATCCTGTGCTAGGACCAGTGGGACTCAGGGGGGGAATCCAGCAATGTCCAGGCTGCCCCCGTGCCTTGTGCCTTTGCACCCCCAGCACAGAGTGTGGAGGATCCTGCAGTCTCCCCAGCCCAAGGCCCGAGGCAGGAACCCTGTCCTTCCTTGTCTGGGCTGCGCAGGTCTCCCCCCTCTGCCTGCACCCCGGGGACCTACTGCAGGTGCTTCTGCAGCTGCAAACCAGCACCAACACCTAGAAAAACCCCGTGGAGGCCCTTTGGAGCCCTCGGTGGCTCTGCAGTGTGCATGGTACTGGAGAGTTTTCTCTCCTGTGCCCCAAGTGCCCATTCCCCCTCCATCTTTTGTGTGTCAGTGCTGGGATTTTCACCTGGCCAGCAACCCCAAGAGAACTTTAGTCTGCTCTTCACACCCTTGGGAGAGAAGTAGGAGACAAGGACAGGCCTGACACATATGACACTGCTGGTTAATTCCACCGCATTGTGTGCAGGCAAGGTGGGAGCCATGTGGATGGGGCATTGTCCTAAAGCACCTGCATACAGTCAGAGACAGCTCTGCACCGCTGACTTTTTCCATTGCAAACCTGTGGGCTTGAAAAGCAAGCTGGGGAGAGCAGGAGGGAGTGGGGGGTCCGTGGGGGGAGCAGTGATGGCCATAGCTACATTTGTCTCCACTGGCACGTTCGTGCAATGTGTGGGTGCCTGCAGGCAGTGGGGCTGCCCTTGTTGGGGTGCCTGGGGAACGCCAGAGCTGTGGGGACACCAGGCAGGCAGCGCTCAGGCATCCAGCCCCGGTGCTGGCCCTGAGCTCTCCCCGCTGCCCTGCCTGGCAGGCGCATCCCTCCCTGCCCTCTTGCCACAGCCCTGCACCATCCGGCACCTGGTCACCCACTACCTGGACATCTCCTGCGTGCCGCGGCGCTCCTTCTTCGAGCTCTTGTCCTATTTCTCTACGAATGAACTGGAGCGGGAGAAGCTGCAGGAGTTCAGCTCTGCGCAGGGCCAGGAAGAGCTGTACAGCTACTGCAACCGGCCCCGCAGGACCACTCTGGAGGTACGGCTGGGGGAGCACAGCAAACTTGCCCTGTGAGGGCTGTGCCATGGCATAAAGCACCAAGGCAGATGACCAGCCATTATTTCTTGTCTGGGGCATTTAATCTACTTCACTCGCTTTGCAAAGTGTCTTTACATTTCCACCGGTGGTTAAGCTCTGCTCCAAATCCTTCTGGGCTCTGCAGTGGGCCCTGTGCTGCAGCCTGGGAGCGAAGGGAGGGCAGGGGACCAGGGGCAGTTGGTGCACAAAGGTACCCAGTGTGGTGCCTTTGGTCGAGGGCAGCGTGGCACAGCAGCGTGGGACAGCCTCTGACACCCTGAGGAGCCCGCAGGCTGCCTTCTGGGGTGCACCAGGTCTCACTCCACCTTGGCTTTGCAGGCGCTTTGGGATTTCCCTCACACCACGTGTGCCATTCCCCCCGAATACCTGCTGGACCTCATCCCTCGCATCAGACCCCGCGCCTTCTCCATCGCCTCCTCCATGCTGGTAAGAGCTCAGCCCTTTTCGGCCTCGTATCAGGCTCTGAGCTGAGGATCTGGCAGGGCCAGGGCTGGCCGTTGGTTCTGTGCATGCTGCAGATGTTCAGGCTGTACTCCCAGGCCCTCTGAGCACCCACACCCCACCTGAATCCCCGGTCTGCTGTGAGCATGGGGCAGGCTGACATGCTGGATGTTAACCCCAGGTGCTGCCAGCCTCCAAATCAGGGCACTTGCCCTCTTGCAGCCCTGCCAGTGCTGGGGCTGGCCCAGTGCACTGCAGAGGTCCCATGTCCTCATGGAGGGGAGCAGTGAGAGGTGGTGCCAGGAGGCTGGGAGCACCCCTGGGTGGTGTGGCCGTGGGAAGGGGGGTGCTGCTTCCTGCTGCTGCCAGGAGATGGCAGTGGGACGTGGCCCGGGTGGCCTGGCAGGTGTTGGTCCATGCATGGGTGGCATTTGTCCTGTTGGGTTGGACAGTCTCTGTCACCATTGCCAGCTGTGCAGAGCATTCCCGCAGCAGTGCTTCTCTGGGAAAACTCTCTTCCCTATTGGAAAGGTTTTGGGCAAGGGTGTGCTCTATTCTGTGCCTGAATGGTTGTTTCAGGCTAGGATGGCTGTTGCAGATGCCCTGGCAGGAGCTGGGCACAGGTTTTGTCCCCAGAGGAGGCACTGGCCTCTTCCTGCAGAGGTGTCTTCTCATTTCTCATGGCTCCTGTCTGGATGCAGGCTCACCCTGACCGGATCCAGATCCTCATGGCAGTGGTGCGGTACAAGACGCGGCTCAGCAAACCCCGCCGTGGTCTCTGCTCTACCTGGTTGGCTTCTCTCAACCCAGAGCAAGGTAATTGCTTGGACTCTGTGAGAGCCCTGTGTGCTTCCCGCAGCACACAGCAGTGATCCCATGGGACTGTGGTGGAGCTGGAGCTGCTCAGACCCTGGCTGGAGAACCACCACCACAGGGAGCTGGAGCACACTGGCTTGGCAGGATGGTCTGAACTCACACTGTCCCTCCTTCCTCGCTGCTCCCATCCCCTTCAGAGCATTGCGTGCTCCTCCAGCTTGCCCAGAGCGCCCTGAGCTCCTGGTTTTCTCACAGATCCTCGACCCTCCTGCTCCCAGCGCTGGCGTGTCCTGCTGTCCCACAGTGGACTGCTTCTGTCGTGGTGGAGCTGGTCTTGCTCTGACTGCTGGACATTCCAGCTGCATAGCACCAGCTCTGGGAAGGGTGGTCCTTCCTTTGAGCATATCCATCATGTCCTGCAAAGCCTGTGTGTGCTGCTCTTCTGCTCTACCCACAAAACCCCCCCAACTGGGTTCCCAAGCAAATGTGAAAAGCTCATGGGGTCTCCGTGCTGCAGGATGGTAGAGATTACTCTGTATGACTGCAGGGCAAGATTGGGTCTTCTCAGAGTGCCTAGATGGGGATCTTCACCCCTTCTCTGGCTCCCAGAGGAAGCAAGTTTGGCCCTCCCTTACTCAACAGCCAGGTTGAGATTTCTGCTCGCCTCCACCACTGTCTTCCCTGGCTGTGTGAGGAGAAGGCTGTCCCATAGCCCTTGTGCTGTGGGGCTCTTGCCTTGCTCTGGGATTCACTCAGGTGAATTCACTGCAGAGACAGTGCTGAGACAACTGAAGCATTTTTAAAAACACATAGTGTGCCTGTGGCACCATGGGTGCCTTGGTGCCGGGATGTCGTAACCCAGGTACCGTCCATATCTTTGGAGTGTCCTGGAAGAGCTGGATGTCCGGCTGGCCCTCTGCAGGGTGTGTTACCAGTGCAGTGGTGGGAGGGTGATGCTAGTCAGTCTGTTGGTCTTGCAGGCGATGTCCGGGTGCCTCTGTGGGTGAAGAAAGGAGGAATGAAGTTCCCAGTTGATCCTGACACCCCTGTGATCATGATTGGCCCTGGCACAGGGGTGGCACCTTTCCGAGCTGCGATACAGGAGCGGGTGGCACAAGGACGTAGAGGTGAGGGATGGTCCTGGGAGGCACTGGGGATGCCCCTTGCTGCAGACAGGTCTGTGTTCAGCATATGGAAAGGAGGAACTGGGGGCTTCTGAGGGTTTCGACAGGCCCGGGCTTTGCTGTGTTTGAGTGGGAGTAAGCTGGGCTCTGGGGCAGGTGAGGACCAGAGCCTGGTGTGTGCAGCCTGTGTGGTTATTCACAGGCTGTGCTGCAAGGCTGCTCCTTGGGACAGGGCGGGGCTTTGCAGAGGCTTTCTCTCTCACATCGCACTTTGCAGAGTGGAGATGGGTTGTTAAACTCATCTTCTGCTGTTGTGCCTCTGCCCTTGTCCCATCCTCATTCCCCTGTCTCCGTGTGGGTCTCAGCAGGAAGCTGAGGCTTGTGGAGGGGAACAGGCAGACCTGGAGGGCTCTTCTTGTCCTACCTGGCCTCCACCTCCTGCCTTCCCAACATACAGGGGCCTCTGGTGGCCACAAGCCACCTGGCGTCATGCTCACACGGTTCCTGAGTCCTCCTGGCTCTCCCAGGCCAGGGCTGTCAGCCAGGCCTGGCAAAGAGGTGAGAGCCTTCGGGCTGCTGCAGGTCCCATGGGCCCCAGTGGTCCCCAGCGTTCACAGGGCATGTGGTCCACCCAGCACGGCCCTTCTGCTCTGCTCTCTGCAGGGAACTGCTTGTTCTTCGGCTGCCGCCAGAAATCCAAAGACTTCTACTGCCAGGCGGAGTGGGAAGAGCTGGTGGCGAAGGGCTTCCTGACGCTCTTCACTGCCTTCTCCAGGGACCAGGTTAGTTTTCAGAGGAGGTGGATACAGAAGCATCTCAGGCAGCACTGATGGGAATCTGGCGGTGTTTTTGGCCACTGTACTTGTTGACATGGCCTGTGAAGGACCTGGTGGGGTGGCACAGTGGTCACCTCACTCCCCTGCACCACCTGGGTGCTGCTGTCCAGCCAGGACACGTCTGGCTGAGTTGAACTACAAAGGTTGCTGGGATGGGGCCAGCAAGTGCCAGAGCAGATAAGGCGTTAGCCAGTTTTGTTTGGCTGGACTGCATGAGCAGTAAAAGGCTCCCAGGCCTCTCGGGAGGATCACCAGGCAATAACATTTCTTGGTTGAGTGCCACTCTCCCCACAGTGTCCCTCTGATTGCTGGCTGAAGCTGAGGAGCTTGGCCTCCTGCCCTGGCTCATGATGCCCCTGTGCCAGCTCGCTCTCAGCCGTGCAGGAGAAAGCTCCCTGGGGGTATGACCCATCCCCACAACTCAGCCCCTCACTTTGCTCCCTTATCTCCCAGACAGCATCTTTGGTAGGCAGCTCTCAGCCCCTCTCTGGGCTGCCGAGCTTTTTACATTGCTGGAGCGGCTCCGTGAGCTGGGACCCTGTTTTGTTGCCTTGCCTCGTCCCTTAATGGCACTGAAAGCTCAGCCTGCCTTTGAAACGGAGAGATCTGATAAAAAGGGTCAGTGAGAATGGGTATTTCTAGGTAGCGCAGCTGCACCACTCCTTTTCTCCTGGCTGTGTGCATGTGTTGACATGAAGCCAGCATCTTTTATCCAGTCACTTGTAAGGCATGAGCTGAATGGCTCTGCGAAGGCTTTCCAAGTCTTTGCGGAGCAGGAGCAGCACTGCAGAAGTTTGTTGGGTGACCAGGCTGCCTTTTTCCTGATGGCTCACACAGTGAAGGGGGCACCTGCTGCTCCCTGAGTCTGGAGAGCAGCCCCAGAGCCTCCTCCTGCCCTCGCAGACTCTGGAGGGACGAGACTCACATCGCAGTGTGCCTCCTGGCCTCTCTGCTCTGCCTGCTCCGTGGGACGAAGCAGTTTGCCATGAGAGTCTTCTGCCACCAAGTCCTTGCAGTGCTGCACAGGGAGGCAAGTGGGAGCACAGGATGTGCCACACTGGGCCATCGTACCTGTGGCTCTAGGAGATACCACAGCCGTTAACTTGTCAAAAACTTAGTTTTCAAAGAGCCTGGCAGGAGCTGGGATGCTCCATAGCTGAGCAGGATTTCCCTTCTCTCCATAAGGTCCCCTTTACGGTAACCTTCTGTCACATCACGTCTGCCCACGGTGCAGACTGATGGATCCCAGCCTAATGCAGCTGTCACTAATTCTTAGCAGGATGCCCTGGGGTTTAGCTGAGACATCGTGACCCGAGTCTGTCACTGGGGTGCTCTGGTTTCTAGGTAGCTGCAGATCCTCAAATGACCCTCTCGGAGCCTCAGCCAGAGCCTTTGTCAGCACTTAGCTGATTAATGTTAATGATGCTGAAGCTGAGCTACCGGCTGGCTGTGTTGGTGCTTGCGACGGGCTTGCTTACCTCCTGCATCGCCGGCAGCCGTGTCGGAGCCGTGCCTGGGGGTGACCTGACTCTGCAGTGCCGTGCAACCAGTGGAGCTGCGTGGGACCTGCTGACCGCGCGGTGACCAGCTCTTGTGACAGCCAGGGCTGGCTGCTGCATGGCTTTGTTCCCACGTACACCTCGGGGCTGGAGCGCGCAGGGCGCCTGCAACGCAGTGAGAGCCTTGGTGCCTTTGGAGCTGGATGGGAGGGAGGAGGACATGGGGAGGAGGCTGCCCCTGCAGCTCAGCTCACCGCTGTGCAGACCCACACCAGAGGTCCTGGCCTCCCTCACAGTGTCACCTTTGTCACGGAGGAGCCGTCTGGGCCAGCAGTGAATTCAGGGCTTTAGCCGTGGTGTTCCTCTTGGGCAGAAGCCAGGGCCGCAGGCAGTTGTTGCTTGGATGCATGAAGTCTCGTGGATTAACCTTTTGGGAACTCTCCTCGGTTGGGCTGTACTGTGCCAAGAACCAGTCGTATCTCTTAAGAACAGTGGAGGGGCAGGGAGTGGGACCGAGGCTGTCCCCCCGAGCTTTCTGCCCTTCCAAGCTGTTTCAGGCCTCCAGCAGGTGACCAGGCTGGGACCAGCAGCCGGGGCTGTGGCGCAGGGCGAGCAAAGAGCTTCCTCTGCCTGTACTGGGAGAGGAGAGGGCAGGAGGGGAGCCCTTGCAGGGACTCCTCAGCTTGTGACCCTGGCTGTTCACCAGAGCTGGAGCAGCCAAAGCATTTAGGGGGTACATGGGGCGCGTTCCTTCTGCTGCACCCATCTCCTGCCAACCCATCCCAGCACACTGACATGGGGTGTGGGTGTCTCCTATGTGAGATTTGATCCAACTGCTTCTCCCAGTGCCCCCTGCTTGGGGGCCTCTGCTGACCCGATCTCCTTGCAAACAGCCCCTGAGCGCAGTCCCCAGGGGCCGGGCAGGCGTGGTGGGGCTGTTGCGGGGCTGGTGGGCTCAGCACCATGTTTCCCTGCAGGAGGAGAAGATTTATGTTCAGCACCGCATCCGGGAGAACCGAAGGCTGGTGTGGGAGCTGCTGAGCAGCAGGAGCGCTCATGTCTACCTGGCTGGGTGAGTGAGGGGTCTCTGCGCAGTAATTGGGGGAGCAGGGCTGCACTTTGCTGCTTCTGCACCTCCCTGGAGGCATTTCCTCGGCTCAGCCTCCAGAGCGAGCACACCCTGTGCCCCGACAGGTCTCTAGGAACTGCAGCGACTGCTGCAGAGGGACCAGCTCATTCCTCCTCTCCGTATGTCCTGCTCTGTAAGCCCTGGGCTGAGGGGGGCATTTCTCACCTACCCTGCACTCTGATGAGAAGGGGCAGAGCTGGAACCATGGTAAAGCTGCTCCAGCTGACCCCACATGCCCGTCCCTCCAGCTGCCAGCGCCTGTGACCAGCGTCACCTGCCAGCGGGCTGCCTGGCCTGTGACCGATGGCGAATCCATAGACAGGAGAGCCCTGGCCTCATCACACCCCTCTCCTCCAGTGGGGCTCAGTGGAACTGGAGAAAAAGGCTTGTGCAGTTCCTGTGGCTGCTCAGGTGGGTTGGAGGCTTTTAAAGCACAATATACCAGAGCTCCGCTGGTCCTGGGGCTTGTGAGCAACAGCTTTTGGGACCCTTGTCAATCCCAGCGAGCAGTTTGCACCCGAAACTGCCTTCCTGGGGTAGGGACGAGCCGCATTGCACCGCAGCCTGCCTCCCTCGGCAGCGCAGTCCTTCACCAGGTGGTTCCCTTGGGCTGGTTGGAAAACTTGACCTGTTGGCCAAAAAGCGGGGTCTGGCCTTTGGAGGCAGAGCAGCTGCAGCTCCGTTCCCGGCTCGGTGGCTCTTTTCCTGGGCAAAGCCATTACCCTGCCTGACCGAGTCACTGCCTGTGTGGCAGGGAGGAGGCTGCTCACCGGCTGCCCAGGGCCAGCGTTGTGAAATGCTTTGGGCTCCTTGAGCAGGCGAGAGGCTGGCGATGGTGTTTGTCGTGCACCCCGTGACCTGGAAAGCACCGTGCAAACCTGGGCCTTGCTGTCGACACGAGCAGCAATTGCAGGAGGCTCTTTCCTGCTTGTCCCACATGAGAGCAGGAACTTCCCGAGTGCCTGGCAGGGTGCGACTGGCCTCGCTGCATTCCTGGGAGAAGGACATTTTTGTTTACTGCCCAGGAAGCGGAGGCCAGGCTGCCCGCTGCCCCTCGCTGTTGTAACGGTGCTGCCACCTTGTACAGGGTCCCTTGCTGCGTCGCAGGGCTTCCTGGGGCCCTGACCCCAACCGGTTCCTACTCACGGATCTGGGGTTTGGGTTTGGTTTCCTCCATCAAGCTGCAATTGGAATTTGGGATTGTGCCTCTGTCCGCAGCCCAAATGCTGAGAACGTTGGGCAGCTGTTGGGTGACCACTGGGCATGGAGCCTTGATGGCTCTGTCCGCTCCTTCTCCCGTCCTCTTTGATCCTTTCTGGTGCCCATGGAGGCACCCTGGGGGTTGCCAAAGAAGGATCAGTGTCTTGGAAAGAGCACAGCTTGCACAGCTCTCCCCGTTGCAGGATTTTGCAGTGGCCATGAGGGTGGTGTTTTGGACATTGGGGTTGCTCTGAGATGCATCTTGCTGGGGTCTTTGTCCCTGGCACAGGGTGGTCCTCAGCCCCAGTCAGGCAGGTGGGATCCGAGAGCCTCGTCCTCCTTGTACAAGTGGCAACTGTCCTGTTTGCAGTGGGCATGTTCCCACCCCCTGGACAGCCCACACCGTGTGTAAAGACACCCGGGGTCACAGCGTCCCTCCCTGGCCCACAGACTCTGGACTGCCCGTGGGCTGCTCAGCGGGAAGGTGCAGGTGGACTAGCCAGAAAATTGGCAAATTGGCCTTTTTTCCCCTGAAAATAGTATTCACAGTTTTAGCCACACTAGAAGGATGGGGAAAATGAATCCTGGGCTGTGTGTCGCTGAGCAGCAGCCCTGGGCGGTGTAGCACAGTGTGTCTGCAGAGCTCGGTCTGCATCTTCTCTGTGATTGCGCCCAGCTTCTTGCCCAGAGGCAAAAAGGTTGAAAATGGGGCAAAAAGGTTGAAAATGGCCTCTCTTCTGCAAAAAAGAGATATCTGACGTTTTCCATCACAAGCCAGGGTACGTTATCTTGCACTTGCACATCAGCGCCTGACTCAGAAACAATACGACTCTTCCAAAAAAAGCAGACCTCCTTTCTGTGTATTTTGGGATGTTAATCAGCTTCAAACGCGAGTCAATTCTGTCTTGTTCTTGGGAAACAGCAAGGACGTTGCCAGATGCTCGTGCCAATTGGAGCAGCCTGGGAAATTTTTTATTAGATTTTTTTTGTCACACAGTCAGCTAACCAAATGAAACTCTCTCCAGGAAAAAGTCTGAATTTCTTATTTCCCATAAGAAATAATTGCGCTGGGAAACGTTGAATCCCATTTGGGTATTTCCTACATGGGACCTTGTGGTTTCTTATTTTGAGGTTTGAGCTGGCTTTGGGTTACAAATATTGCCACCAAAATCATTTCAGGTTTCTGGAAAGGAGGCAGCAGGTGGGCTGAAGCGGCTGCTCCTTCGCAGCAGTCGTCTTACCTAGCTCAGGATCAGACGTCTTTTCCATCGAACGTTTCCCCTGAAAGGAAAGGACAGTTTCCTGCCCTCCTGCTGATAAATTATGACTTGTGCATATTCCCCGTGTCCCTCTGGTGAGGGTGCTGGGAAGTGGAGCAATGCGGAGGCCAAGGTTGAGGCTGTTGAGCTGTGATGCTCCTTCGCCGGGGATGGGGTACTGAGGCTGTGCCTTTGCCCACAAAATGCCAGCGCTGAAGAGCCCTGTGGGGGTAACGGGGCTGCTCTCCAGGGAGTGGTACGAGCTGCCTCTCAAAGCCTGTCATTTATTCGGTGCCAGGCAGCCTGTGTTGTGGCTGAGGTGGGTTCCCGGTGCCACAGCAGCCTGCGCTGTGTGCTGGGGGCGGTGGGTTCGGCCGCAGGGACCACTGCCCCGCCCATGGGCTGCCTTGCTGGAGCGCTGGGGCTGCAGATATTCCCTGGTTTTCCTGCTGACCCTCCATCGCATCGCCTACTCTCTCTTCCAGGAATGCCAAGCAGATGCCAGCGGCAGTGGCCGAAGCCCTGCAGTCGGTGTTGCAGCTGGAAGGTGGCCTGTCGCCCTCCGAAGCAGAGGAGTATTTAACAGCCCTGGAACGGTCCCAGCGCTTCCAGTCTGAAACCTGGTCGTAAACCTGGCTCCCTGCCTCCCCTTCTCCACAAACTCCACCCGAATAAAGGAGCCAGTGAAACGATCCACCTCTGGCATCATCCTTGGGCTGAGATTATCCCAGCCAGGGCCGGGGCCTGGCCGAGGGGGCGGATATATCCAACCCACCCTTCCCTGATGGCAGCAGGGCCACGGCGGGCAGGGGGATCCCCTGTCCTGGGGGTGTTGGAGGGGTAAAGCCTGGCTCCCCGTGCCCACACCCCGCCGGAGTGGAGGCGAGAAGTCTCTGTGGTGGGATGCTGCTGGGTGGCTTCTGCATGGGACCAAGCTGCTGTCCCGTCTGCTCCAGCTCCTGGGGTCCCCGGGCTGGGTGGGCAGCACCCACAGGCACTGCCAGAGCTACGGCTTTGGCGGTGGCCACCGTTTGTGGTAGGACCTAGAGGAAGTGAGCTGTTGCATGGGACTCTCTCCACCCTGGCATTAGTCAGCGGCAGCAGCGCTTGCGGCAGGAGGCTGCCTGGACAGACCTGTTTGCCCTGTCTCCAGTGGCTGAGGCCGGCGGGGATGGGCACAGGAGGAAGCTTCCATCCCTCTGCCTCTGCTGCCAGTTCATCTCCCTGAGCCTGCGTGGTGCCAAGGTGTGAGCTCCCCCAGTGCCAGTTCCCACTGAGTTATCCCGTTCCCTGAGTGCTGCTCCGCTGGACTCATCCTCCATCCCATCTCGGGAGCTGCTTCCAGCCGGGACCGGGCGAGCCGGCAGCCTCCAGCCCTTTCCCTCCAGCCTCGGGGCCATGCGCCTTCCTGGTGCCCCAGTGGGGCCAGTGCCACCACGTTCCTCCCCAGTTTGATGAACTCTGTGCCACTCTAAATAGCGATTAGAATCCAGGGCATGAATCAGTCGGGGACAGTCCCTGGGAGCAGGCTGGGACAGGAAGGGACAGTGATGCCACACCATGGCTGCGACGCAGCCGCCCTCCCACGCGCCGGATCATGAGTCCTGCGTGGGCGAGCGGCGCCGCGAGGCATTGCTCGAGCTACGGCGCCGCAGCGAGTGGGAGCGGGGTGGTTTGCGGTGGTTTTTCTCTCCCCTCTGCCACTTTGCCAGCGCTCCCTTGCTGCGAGGAGATGTCGCATTTTCAGACCCAGGTTGGGCTGGGTGTCCCCAAGCCCTGGGGACAGCTGGGGGGCCAGCACGGGGCTGTGGCATGGCAGTCATCACGCTGGTGACACCGTCCCCTTGCATGGGGCACTGTCCAGGCTGCGCTCTTCCTCCTGAGCCCTGCAAGCTGCGCATGGGGCACGGCAAGGCGAGGTGGCCCAGTGCAGGGCTGACCTGGGCGACTGGGATGAGCTGGGAGCTGAGCTGGGAGATGAGCTGTGTGCTGTGCTGGGGGGCTGAGCTGGGGGGCTGAGTGGGTCCCACACGGCCGTGCCCCAGAGCTGGCTGCAGGCGTGGCTCCGTTTTTGCTGGGCGAGGGGAAGAGGCGGCCGTGGGCCCAGCTCCTCCCCGGCTCCTTCGGGAGCTGATTGGCGCGGGCATGGCCGCCTGCCCCGGGCTGCCTGCATTTGAGCAGCTTCCAGAAGCTGACAAACCAGACTGGTTAGAGCCGGGCTCGGCCCCAGCCCTGCTGACCCACGGCGGGCCGCGGCTGCCTGCGCGGTGCCCGCCACGCCTGCACCCCTCGCCTCGCGCGTCGCCCTCTCCTCCGGACCGTGGCGGGTCAGCACTGCGTCAGCGCTGGGGAGGAGGAAGAGGAGGAAGTGGCCGCTGGATGCTCGCAGCGCTGCCCCTCTCGGGGTGGCCGATCGGTGAGGGTGATGGGGATGCACCCCGCTGCGGGGGCTCCTGACCCGGCGGCCTGGGAGGGGGCCCCAAACCGTGCTGGAGGGATGACGGGACTCTGTGGGGACACCGCTGCCTTCAAACCCGTCCGGCAGCCGTGCTGAAGGCCACCCCTGCCCTGGAGCAGCACCCACGGCCGGCACCCAGCCCCGAGGGGACTCGGGGGGTGGTGGGTGAGAGGGGTGGCCAACGGGCAGCTGCCCCCATGGATCCGGCAGCGGGCGCAGAGGCAGAGCCCGGCCCCCGGCTGGTGCAGGCAGCCGCTGGGGAGGGCAGTGCCGGGCAGCGGGGTGAGAGCCAGGCTGAGGGGCTGGGGGTTCCTGGGGAGCCGCCCCGACTCTGCGGAGACATGCCCACCGCTGCCTGGGGACGCTGGGACACGCCGCCAGTGGAGGACACGACCGAGGCACGCCTGCGTGCCGAGCCGCCTGCCCACGGTGCCTCCCTGCCCGCGGGGCACGAGCCTCCCGCTGCCGCCACCAGCCCCGTTCTGACCCGCGGGGAGAGCCCAGCACCACGGGGGGGGTCACCCAGCCTGGAGAGTGCCTCCAGCTCCATCCTGAGCCTCTCCGGGGAGGAAGAGGAGGCGTCGAGCAGCGAGGCTGTGGCAGAGCTGTGGCACGGGCCGGGGGGCAGCGAGGACGAGTGCCCCATCTGCACGGAGCCCTACGACGACCAGCAGCACAAACCCGCCCTGCTCAACTGCAACCACGGGCTGTGCCGCGCCTGCCTGCGCGCCATCATGGACACGGCCGCCGGCGCCGAGTTCGGCCGCGTGCGCTGCCCCATCTGCCGCCAGAAGACGCCCATGCTGGAGTGGGAGATCTGCAAGCTGCAGGAGGAGCTGCTCCTGCTGCACGCCCAGCCCGGCTCCCCCGGCGCCCTGGCCAGCCCCCGGCCCCCTGCCCTGCCACCCCGGCGCCCAGGCCTCGCCGGCGCGCTGGAGCATCGCTTCCAGGTGCGCTTCCACACCAGCCGCATGTTCGGGTGCCTGCCCTGCGTGCGCTACCCGCCCTGCCTCATCCGCGGGCTGGGGCGGCTGGAGCGCCGCTGCCGCTGCTGCTACCTCCTGGTGCTGGCGCTGCTGCTGGCGGCCGAGATGCTCAGCCTGCTGCTCATCTTCCTCCCCATCGTCCTCATGGTGCTGCTCTTCCTCATCCTCGATAAATAGCGTTTTGGGGTTGCGCCTCCAGGCTGGGCCATGGACAGGGAGAGGAGCCCAGCGTTGCCCCTGGGTCTGTGCTGGGTGGTGACGCCAGCCCCGGAGCCAGCCTGTGACCCTGGCCACCTGGGATGTCCCCACGCTGCTGGTGAGCCCAGAGCAGGTGAGGCAGCAGAGGAGGCAGGGTGGGCGACCAAGTAAGGTGACCCCAGAGCTGGGCATTGCCTGCGTCCCACCAGGGGACGCAGCAGTGAAGGGGCGGATGGAGCAGGGATACGTCCCCGATGTGGGGCCGGGAGCTGGCGGGGCTCTGCGGGCAGAGCGGGGCGGTGCCATGGGCTGTGCCACCCGCTCCTGGGACAGATGGACTGGGGCATCCCAGCATGGACTGGAGTATCCAAGCGTGGACTGGAAATACAACTTGCGTTCATACCATGGCCGTGTCCAGCTGAGTTTGGGGCTTGGTCCAGCCTGAGAACGTCCCCTCGGCCCAGCAGTGACACGAGGAGGGGATGGGGACAGCCAATGGTCTCCAGCCACCCTGGCAGAGGGTGCCTGTCCCCAGCACAGCACCTCCCAGCCCAGCCGAGCGGTGCCAGCCTGTGCTCGTGCCGTGCCCTGTGCGCTGATAACAGAGCAAACACAGCTCTGTCCCTGCGGCTGGCGCTGGCAGCACCGGGCAGGACCAGCCGGTGGGTCCCAGGTGCCCGAGGATGGGCAGGTTTGTCCCCGGGCAGGTTAGTCCCCAGCCAGGCACCACAGGCAGCGGAGCCCCCAGCGAGCGCGGCACCGGGGCTGTGCCCACGCGGGAGCTGCCTGTGGCTGTTGCAGGCAGGAACATCTCGGCGCTGAGCAGGATGCGGGCTCTGCTCCTCACCTGGCAACCAGTCTGTGCGGGGGCTGTACCCCAGCCAGGTGCAGTGTCCCCTCCCTAGCCCCCCCCCAGGCCACGGCACAGCGCCTCTGCCCCCTGCTCCCCACCACGCTCCGGGCACGGGGCTGGCAGCTGCGTATTGGGGACACCCCTACAGCGAGGGGACGGGGACAGGGACAGTTCCAGGCTTTCAGCCACCTTTGGGCTGGTGGGGGGTGGCAGGGAGGTGTCAGAGCCCCATGACCCCCTCAGGATCCCATTGCGGGGGCCAGTCTGCGGTGCTGGCCCCTATCTCAGCATCCTGAGCTGTGCTGCTGGGTATTTATCCCCCCCGCCAGCCGCCTCTCAGCGCCCTGCCAAAGCCCTGTGCAGATCCCCTGCCAAATCGCCCCCTGCGCTGTCACCCCTCTCTGTCCCCCCCCCTGCCCGATGGGCTGGCTGTCACTGCACTCTGTCCTCCCTGGCCACGCTGGGCTTGTGCAACCGGCCACGGGCTCCAGCTTCACCCTTCTCCCCCAGAAACCCGCTGCCAGCATCTCCCCAGGGCTGTGGGGACTGCGGGGTGCCACCACCCTCCCCTCCCTTTCTCCTGCCAAGGGACCAGGGCAGGGGACCTGCCTGCCTGTGGGACATCTGGGCCCTCATGCCCAGGGGGGCAGAGACTTGGCCCGTGGGCTTTGCCGGGGTCTCGGGCTGTGCTTGGTATCGGCACCACCGTGCTTTGCTCCAGCCCAGCACCGAGGCGTGGGGGACAGCAGCGGGAGTGGGGCACCCCAAAACAGGTCAGGCCAGGGGACAGCGACAGGAGTGGGGCACCCCGAAATGGGTCAGGCTGGGACACAGCAGAAGGAGCAGGGCACCCCGAAATGGGTCAGGTTGGGGGGCAGCGGCAGGTGGGTCCCCCAGCCCCCAGCACCGGGGGATGTGTATTTATACCAAGTGGAGCAGCTCCGGCAGGAGAAGCATCGGCTTGGCTGCAGCCGGAGACACCTTTGGCAGGATGGGACCTGGGGGACGGGGCGGCTCAGACACCCCGAAGGCTCTGCCACCGCACGGGACGCCATGTCCCTGCCCCACTTTACATGGCGGGGAGTGACGGGCTTTTGGGCAAACCGGGCCAGTGCTGTCCCCACGGGGACATGACGGAGCAGGATGGCTCCTTCAGCGTGGCTGCGCTCCCCTCATCCGGGCTGCTGGCACCTCTGGGAGATAAAAGTGGGAGAAGGGCATGTAAATCCCCCCGGGATGGGTCCCTCGGGGCTGCAGGGCAGGGCCAGCCCCAGGGTGACGCAGAGCCGGCGGTGTCACCCGCGGTGCCGGCACACAGGCAGGGCTGGCTGGCGGGAGCCTGGCTGCAGCGTCTGCTCACAGCGACTCGGTTATATTTAGTGTGCGGAGACAGCGGCGAGTGGCACGGCGGGTGTGCTGCGGCATCGTGGGAGTACCAGGGCACGGTGGGGGTACCGGGGCATGGCAGGTGTGCCATGGCATGGTGGGGGTACCTGGGCATGGTGGGGGTACCGAGGCATGACGGGGGCACCACGGCACGGCGAGCTGGGGCTGGGGGTGGCATGCCGACAGCCGTGGGAGGCTGTGGGTCACCACTGTCAGCACAGCCCCCCACCAAAGACCCGCATCCAGCCCCACATGTGCATCCTCT
>WKFP01014929.1:344445-363291 GCA_011057875.1 Pterocles orientalis | reverse complement strand
AGGGGCCTGCGGTGACTCAGCAGCTGCCGCCGCTCCTGGAAATGGCTCCGCGGCGCGGGCGGGGGGCGGCGGGTTCGCGGCCGGCAGCGGCGGGGTTGGGGCAGGGGGAGAGGGGCCCCCCAGCTGCCCCCCGCTGCTTTCGGGGCTGGGGGAAGGTCAGAGCCCCGGTAACGGCCCCCGCAGCCCCGCACTGCTCTATCCCACTGACACAGCTGAGCCAGGCACCTCTCGCGCCGCCAGGGACCCCCACCCGCTGCCGGGCCGGATCCTGACCCACAGCCACCCGCCATGACCCCAGGGACCCCTGACCCACAGCCAACCCCGTGTCCCCAGGGACCCCTGACCCACAGCCACCCCCTCGTGTCCCCAGGGACCCCCACCAGGTGCGAGGCCAGACCCTGACCCACAGCCACCCCCTGTGTCCCCAAGGACCCCCACCCACTGCCAGGCCAGACCCTGAACCACAGCCGCTCACCATGACCCCAGGGATCCCTGACCCACAACCAGGCCGGACCCTGACCCACAGCCACCCCCTGTGTCCCCAAGGAACCCCCCAAAAGGTGCCAGGCCAGACCCTGACCCACAGCCACCCCTGCAGGAGGGGAGCAGAGGGCCCCCCCCACACTGTGGCCAAACCCCGGGGGAGCAGCCCCATCCCCACCCCAATCCCAGGGAAGCAGGGTGCAGGGGCTCGCTGGTCCCTGGGGGTGTGGGGGCTCAGCGTGGCGGGCAGGGGGTCACACTGCCACCGGTCCCAGCAATGCCGTCAGGTCCCTGGGGAGCACTGGGGAGCTCTGGCTGGGCCTTGCTGCTGTGACCCCCTCACTGGCACAGGCTGACATGGGCCCATGGGCTGGGGACACCCCACGTAGTGGCCCGGCAGAACGACCCCTGTTGTACTGCCCGGCTCCTGCCATGCCTGGCAGATGCTGGAGGCCGGGCTGCGCTTGCCCCCCTACCATGGGTGCCTGCAGCGCGGGGAGTCTGCAGGTGGGCAGCTGAAATGGGCACCAGCCCCCCGTGGAGCCCCCCAGCTCCCCAGCCATGCTGAACCCATCTCTCACAGCCAACCCGTCCCCGTAGCCACAGTGACACAGGCATGCACCCAAACCCAACGCGCACTGTCGCTCCATCCCACCCTGGCCGCGGCAGGACAGCGGTGGGTGCTCACCAGCTCCGTTGGGTGCTGCTGGGGTTTCCCTGCTCACCTTGCTGCCACTCTCGAGCTCTCTATCCTCCTTCCCTCTGCTCACTCGGAGCCAGGATTTTTCCAGGATTTTGATGCAGGATGAACACAGACGCTGGAGCTCACGTATGTCCCTGAGCAGCTCTGCATCCCCACTGCCAGCCCGGAGGAATGCTCAGCTCCATCAGGCCTTACACATCCCATGGGTGATCCAACCATCCGTGCTCCAGGCGATGACGCTGAAATCTCACCCAGCTGCCTGGCCGGGAGGAGGTGAGCAAACCCGCCCCGTCCAGAGGGATGCCCTGGTACCCCCAGGGCTCAGCCACGTTCCATCCTGGGGTGGACCGACCCGCGTGTGGCTTTCCCCTGTTGCCAGTGTTAGCGGCTGTATTTTTAATCTAGTTTCTCTTTGGATAAGCGATTTCGTAACAACTTTGCCTCTAGTTCCTCTTAAGTTTAATTCTTTGATCTGCTCATCTGCCGAAATCAGCGTGAGGCTGCTGCTGTCTGGCACCCTAAGAGTGCTAAAGAGGGATTCCCTTCATCTATCCCATCCCCTCTGTGTCAGTTTTTGCTTACTTTCCTGCTAATGCTTCTGGATGCAGATTGCAAGAACCGATATATTACGCTTGAACTTACAGAGCAAAGGAAATTGCAGGAAGTGAGTGAGCACGAGCCATTTTCTGTTATTAATTCGTATGGCATCCCCGCGCTGACCCAGCCACACGGTGTTATTACGTTGCTATTCGGTGAGTTAAGCAACAGCTCTATTTAAAAATAATCGTAAATTATATCAGGCATCTTTTCTGCTGAATAAGAGCGTGTTTGTGCCAAGATGCTGGGGATCCTCGTGTTGCCCCAGCAGCTCTGCTAGCGCCTGCTTCGTGTGGACGTGGCACCGGATCATCCCCATCCCGGCACCGCAGCGCTTCCCAGCCTCTCCCCCACCTATTCAGGTGCTGGTGAAGCAGTTTGCAGCCTGAGCCACAGCCTGGCAGTTGTTTTTCTCCCAGAGCTTGTTTTAAACTTGAAGGGGTTCTCAGGGGCAAGTGCCACTGGTTCAGCCTTGTGCGGGGGGGCTTTGGCCCCAGGTCTTCATCCCAACATGTGAGAGCTCAGTGAGACTTGCAGAGCTCTCCTGGGCTTGCCTTTCAGGATTCAGAGTTTTTCCTTTTCTCTGCTGAGTTAGTCCACCAAGATCTCTGCTTTCCAACCCAAACTGAAAATAATCTCATCCTGGGTGGCCACACTCTTGAGTAACGTCCCTGCAAAATCCCTGTGGCCAGCTCTGACCCTTGCCTTTGGGTCTGGCCGTACTGTCACTCAGGCTTAGCACCTGACTTTGTCATACACACATACATGCTGCATTATCTTTCACAAAAATGGGTTGCACTGTATGTTGTCATGAATGTACATCATGATGCTGCATGGGGCTATTCTCAGCGTGTCTCCGAGCCGTGCTGATGTGTTATGACACGCTTCTCTGGGTTTCACTAACAGCACTGATTTATTTGACCGTTTTCTGAGAACTTTCCAGCAGGCCAGGCATGCCTTGGGGTTCGGAGCAAGCTCCTGAGCTCGAGTGTACCCACCGTTCCTCATGTCGTGCTCTACTGGGACAGACACTCCGGAGCAGCTTTGCCGGTGAGTTTTTTTCATGCCATCCAGACAAGTGAAGGTTTGCTTCTATAAACAAGTAGTGGGTGTTCCTTGGTACCCTGCATTGCTCCTTTCTGCAAAACCCAGTACTTTCCAGTGTCACAAATGCATCATTTCTGAACCTTTCGTTTACAGATGCACTGAGACACGTCACACCGCTGGCCAGCCTCTGCTGCAGCTCTACTGAGATGAACGGTGATGCCAGAAGATAATTTGACCCTAAATTTCTTCCTTATCATCAGTATCAGCCATCATCAGCTCGGTCATCCAGCTGCACGCTCAGGACTTTATTGCCCTTCTGGATTTATAATGCCTGCGGAGAAGGACCATCTCTAACAGGATGTTTTCCTCCTCCCGTGGTGCTGACCCTGAGCCGTGGCTACACGCGGGTCTTTGCTTTCCACTAAACCTGACTGAGCCAGCAGCTCCGCATGTGCCAAACCTTCCTGCCCTGCGTCCCGGATCCCATCTCCTACCTGCAGACCTGGCATCGCGCTTTGCTGCCTGTGCTTCTGGCGGCAGCACCTGGGGTGCTTTTGCAGTGACTCACACACTTTTATTTGCTCCTGCCGCTCTCCTTACAGAGTTTGTTTGACCAGGTCCAGCACGCGTCAACAGCTCTTTCCAAAATCCAGCCTGTTTCTTGCAATGATCTTGTTTTGTGCTGGTGAATCACTCATCACACAGATAATTCCCCCACAAAAAAATGAGCTCATCTTCATCTCTCCAGAGAGCAGCTTTCTTGGCGGGTCTGAAGCAGGCATTGGCGCCAGCACCTGTCCAGCTGCTCCGTGGCACCAGAGGGATGACCCAGCCCAGCACGGCCGGGGGAGACGCGGGTGTGGCGCCCACCCTCTGTATTAAATCTTTTCATCCTCCATGCTCCATCGTGCCACGTTCCATCTTCTTGAGATTGTCTCTTCTTCCTAGGATAGAGCATCAAGAGAAGGGACCCCAAGTGCCACGATGACCCCCTCCCAGGATGAGACCTCCCCAGGCCTGTCGGAGGTGCCACCAACCCCTCGGTGCAGACACCAGCAGAAGTGGGAAGAAGCTCTCGTGCCGTACAGCTGCCACACGGCTCTGACAAAACTATCACAGGAGCCATCTGCAGCTCCAGGGATGTGCAGCTTGCCTGGGCAGAGCAAACACCATTTTGAAGGAGGGATGCTGTTAAAAATCTGCCAGGAAATCAGCAGAATCGCTTGTTGCCAGCTGGTTGCTTCAGGATGCAGGCAGCTGCTGCAGAGTTGGCTGCTCTGGTTGCTGCTGGGAGCAGCAGAAGCGCGTGGGCTGGTGGTGGTCAGGACCTGGCCGTTGATGTTCTCTTGCAGAACAGTCCTAACGCAACGATGGGGGTTGGATGTGGTTGAATCTAGGCTTGCAGCCTTCTACAGAGACTCCACCATGAGAAAAACGGTGCTTGGAAGTTCTGCAAAATGCTCTAAAGCCTGTGGCTCTCCCACGTGCTGCCACACGCAGACCTTGAGATCCCAGAAGTTGTCACCTCCACGGTGCGACAGACCCACAGGCAAGGTGGTCTGGCCAGCTCGAAGGTTATGGATGTTCCTAAAGCCCTGAACAGATCCCAGGGGGTATAATAATAATGTTTACTATTCATTCATTGTAAATCACTAACATTGCAGCAACTTCTGGGAGCCTTTGAAGTGGGCACTGGTTTTACTGGTGCTGCACTGATGGCAGGAGGGCTGGGAGGAGGAGAAGGAGGAGGAGGAGGAGGAAGAGGAGGAGGAGGAGGAGGGGGAGGAATGCACATGGGGTGGGGAAAAATGAAGGCAGCAGGGCCAGAGAGACCGTCTCCTCTCTCCTCGGCCGTGGTGACCTTCATTCCCTTCCCCACCAGCCTGCAGACCTGGGGTTGCTCAGCTGTCAGGAAAAAAAAGACTCATGGAAAATTCATTGCTCTTCGCAGCTATCTCCTGGGAGGAGGCAGAGAGGATGAGGCTCAGCAGCCTCAACAACTGGGACGTGGGAAATTCCAGCTGTATTTCCCTCTAGCTGCACAGGGTAAAGCTTTTTCACGTTGAGGGTCAAACGCTGGAGCAGGGCGCAGGGACGTGGTGGGGTCTCCAGCCTTGGAGACATTCCAAGCTGCCCTGCACGAGGTCCAGGGCAACACACTGACCGTGCTTTGAGCAGGGTGTTGGACTCCACTAAGGGACTGGGACCAGCCACAGCTCCTGAAGGGCAAGTGGGGTCCCCTGCTCCCACCAGAGCCCCTTTCTTCACCTGGGGGCTGTGTCTCCCCCACCCCATGTGGGCATAGTCCCACACACTCCCAAGGCAAGGAGGATTTCACGCCTTGCCAGCGACCCAGCAGCACTGCAGTCATGTCAGAAGCTCCCTCCTGGTCCTGGGGTGCTGGTGGGGACTGATGGGGAGAACAGGAGCTCCCTGGGGGCTGCTGACCCCAGGGCAGGGCATGGCCACAAAGACCCGGAGCCACATTTCAGGGGTGAGAGGGTACAAGAGGACCCACATCCTTTAAAAAACACCTTGTGACCAGGCAAAACAGGACAGGGATGGCCCAGAAATAGAAATGGCAGCTCTGCAGAAACCTTCCCCCTTCCCACCCAGCCCAGCTGATGCCTGAGGGATTTGAGACTCAGCAGAAATCAGTGCACGCACCGGAGTGGGGATACGGCCGCTCTTCCCAGCCCTTCCTCGCTGGGCTGGGCGGGTGCAGGGCTGGGGGAGCAGCTCCAGTGCTGGCGGTGCCGGGGCCGCAGCAGATGCCATGTAATTGTGGTGACATTTCGTGTTGGCTTTGGGCTTTGCTGGCTCCCCGGGAGAGCCCGGCGCTGCCTGCGCTGTAACCCGACAGCGCTGCTCGCCTGGATGCGGCTGTGAGTCGCAAACTGGGTCAGGGAGAAGGAGGTGGTGTGGCGGCTGCGTGCACCCTCGAGATGCCCGTGAGCCACGCGGTGGGACGAGGTGGGCCTGGCATGGGGAAGAGGTGCCCCGGCTCCTGCTCATCCCTCCCGGGTACTGGGGCAGGGCTGCAAGCCTGCCACTGAAGCAACAATTTGGTTTAGCAGCAGAATTTCAGATTTTCAGGAAAACGTCCCCAAATGCATGGATGGGACCCATCCAGCCCAGCTCCTGGACGGGGCCGCTGTCACCCCTGGCTCTGAATGCAGCCCTGCACATGAGGCCGTGGCCCTGCTTGCTGGGGGTGGGATCGTGCTGTCCCAGTGTGGCTGTCCCGGGGTTCCAGCAGGACCTGGGGGCACAATGTGCTGACACACCCCTGCTCCCAGCAGCTGGCAACACCCCCTGGGACTCCTGCCATCCTTTCTGCTCAGCTTGGGCAACCCCTGCTCTTACATGGAGCACCACGCTTGCATTTCTAGGTCAGCTGGGTGATTTTGAGGGTTTATCTGTAGATTTTCCCTGCGTGCCCGTAACCCTCCTGGGGAGCTGTGTGGGCGCACGGCCAGGAACTGCCTCCGTATGGCTCCTCCACCACGGTAGCAGCACCCCGTGGCACGATGGCAGTGTCCTCTGGCACGGCGGCTGCTGGAGCTGCTGCTCCTTTGCTGTGGTTTGAGAACAGAGATCCAAGCTGCCGCCTGCTCTGAGCGTGTGGCGGGCAGAGCTTCAGCTGGGGAAGAGTGACAAGCGGCAGCTTGCAAGACCCGGGGACGGGCAGTCGCAGGGGGGATGTTGGGGGGGACACACAAAGAAATACTGGAGTTGGTGGACTCCCCAGCATTGCCTTGGGTGGAAGCTGGGAGCCATACAGAGCCCTGGGCAGAGGGTCCATGGGAGGGGGTGCATCCTGCAGCGCAGGGACCATGTGCTGTACCGGCTGTTGGGGGTTTCCTGGGGCTGACAGCAGCATCTGGCCTTGGGCTTTCCATCGCCTCGTCCGCCTCCCTGATTTATTCAGTTCTCCAAGGGCCTGGCTGATGTATTTGGTGCCAGGAGCCGTCCTGGGGAAGGGGAAGAAGGTGCAGTTCTGGGTGCAGGCTCGAGGATAAGGGCCAGCAAGACAGGAGGGGTCTCTGGGGAGCCCCTCACTTGTCAGGGCCCCCCAGGCCCCGGCTTTCTGCAGGACCCTGATGGACACACAGGGGTTTGGGGCTGCAGAGGAGGCTCCGCAGAGTGTGGGGGCTGCCTGCCCAGCGGTGTCCCGCATGCCAGTGCAGAGCTGCCAGGCTGTGTGAGCGTGGCCCCGCGTCCCCGGGCAGTACGACAGACACAAATGGGAGCCGACAGCTCAGATGGAGCCGTAAAGATCAAACCTGGGGAGCCCGGGGCTGCTGTCAGCACACGCCAGGGTGCTCGGAGCCATCCCTGGAGCGGCAGCCCCAGCGCTCTCCCTGCCTGGCGATGTCCCTGCTGATGTGCCATGTCCCCACATGGTGCTGCTGGCAGGAGCCTGCCCAGGGGCTACCCACGCTGCAGTGGCCACGGCAGGGGCTGGCTGTGGCCCAGGACCATGCAACGGGGAGCATACTGGGGTTTGCCTGCCCCAGATTTCACACTGGGGGGGATGCCCAAGCCACCGCCAGGGTGCAGGAATAAATGGCCCCACTCCTCCCGCTGGGCTGTGCCGATGGCGATGCTCCAGCGCCCAGCACCTCCCCAGGGTCTGTGCCCTGGCCCCTCCGTAGGCTCGGGAGGACAGAGGGGCAGGCAGCCCCAAAATATGGTCCTGCCCAGAACCGCTACGGAAAGTCTCCTCCACAGGGGGCGTAAACTCCAACCGCCACCCCAGGAGCTTGCCGAGCTGCAGCTGTGGGAGGATGGTGATGCTGCGGTGGCACGTGCGTCGTGGCTTGCAGGAAGCCGGCCGGCTGCACCCACGCTGCTGGGGAGCAGGGCAGGGGGAGCACCCAGCGCGTCTGGGGCAGGACCAGCAGCACCCGCCAAGGCAAGGCAGGCGGCACAGGGCTGGCTCCCCGGGAGCTGCAGGGCCAGGCTCAGCTTCCTCATCCTCCTCCAGCCCCAGAGATTTTGGAAGGTGCCCTGGGATCCAGCACAGGCCTGAACACCTGGATTTTGCACAACCCACCAGTTTCCCACCCTGGAAAACAGCAGCATCACCCTGGTGCCTGCATACCGCTGACCCAGAGGTGGCCCCTCGCGGGCAGCAGCGCTGCTGCCACCAGCACGGAGCAGGAGGGATGAGGGTCCACGGTGCAGCCGGGAGCAAGGAGAGGGCACGGCTAATTGGGATAATTGCTAAAGCAGGCGAGGGGCGAGCAGGGAGGGAGGCAGCGAACAAGGCGCCGTTGTGCACAGGCTGCCCAGGCACGCGGCCCCGGCTCCAGCCAGCAGTGAGAGCCAAACAAATGGGGACTGTTTGAAGCGAGGGAGGACAAGCAGACGGCAGGACAGAAACCAGACCTCTGCTGGGAGAGAGCCGGAGCCAAGGGCTTGGCTGGGAGCTGGGTGCTGTGCAGGGTCTGCCTCCTGGAGGATCCCCGGACTGCCACAGCAAAGCCGTCACCGGGGCAGGGTGGTGCCATCCCTGCTCCATCCCTGGGGCAGGGACCAAAGCGGGAGGATGGCAAAGTGCTGGGGGTGCTCAGGGCCAGGAGATGGGTGACAGCCCTTCTGCAGCAGCCATCCCCAGGACTGGAAACTTTGCGTCATGGAAAAATAGCAGGAAATCAGGCCCTTGTCCTAAAAGAAAACCTCGGCAGGTGTAGTTGCCGTGCAAGATCTCCATGCGGTTGCGGTGCAGAGGAAGCTGCGGCGTCGCCCAGCGTGGCTGTTTGCAGCAAAAGCAAAAGCAGTGCCTGCAGGGAGCCTGCCGAGAGGTGGTTCCAGCAGCTGCCCCTGCCTCGGCCTGGCTTCTTCCTTCACAGGAAGGAGAAGTAACATCTGGGGAGGGAAAACCGTGGCCATGCACGTGAGCTGCCCATCCAGCCGTCCCCTGCTGGGGCTCTTGCTCTCTGCGTGCGAGCGAGTGTTCAGCCTTGGAAGAGAGACATCCTGGGCTGCTTGTGGCTGCCTGGCTCTGTCCAGGGAGCAGCAGGTTGTGGCCCGTTGGAAACAAATCCCACAGCATCGACCTGCTGTGGGTGCTCGGTGGGGTGGGCAATGGGTGAATTGCTCTTCCTAAAGTCCCCGTGCAATGGCACGAGGCCGCCCTGCACTGTCCCTGTCCTGGTGGCACATTGAAGGTGAGCTGACAGAGGGGAGATGGAGATGAGATGTGAGGAAGAAATGTTTTCCTGTGCGGGGGGTGAGGCAGTGGCCCAGGGTGCCCAGAGAAGCTGTGGATGCCCCATCCCTGGAGGAGTTCAAGGCCAGGCTGGATGAGGCTTTGGGCAACCTGGGCTAGTGGGAGGTGTCCCTGCCCATGGCAGGGGGTGGCACTGGATGGGCTTTAACCCAACCATTCCAACCCAAACCATCCTGTGATTCTATGAGGCTACATGAGCACCAAGGGTGCGGAAGGGGACATCGCCTCCGTGCTGGTGGGGGCTCTGCCCAAGCAGAGATTCTGCACATGGGCAGGACAGAGCTGGGGGCGAGATTTTGGCACTGGAGAATGGTGTCCACTGAAGTGCCCTGGCTCTGTGCTTGCCTCCTTGCTGGCACATTCGACAGCAGCTCCATGCAGAAGCAGCCGCAGGCTCCTGCTCCAAAACCCATTGGGAACAGCTCAGTTTCAGCCCCAACGTGCTCGGCTGTTGGGAGGAGACGGGAAGGACTTGCTCCGGGCCAGGAAATCCTTGCTTTCTCTTCCAGCTGGGCGCAGTGGGCAGCCACAATGCACGCTTCCCCCACGCCATCAGCAAGCCCCGGCATGACCCAGGGGGCGGCTGGGACAGGGAGCCACAGGGGACAGGGACGAAGGGCGGGTGTGGGACGGCGATAAAGAAACAGGCTCCTCTCCTGGGTACTGCATCCAGCACAAGGACAGGCAGCTGGCCAGGCTCTGGCCGACTCGTATGATGCTGGTTCCAGCCTGGACACCAGATTATTTATCCGACTTGTTATCCTTGAAAAATCCAGCATCCCTCTGCCCAGGCAGAGAGGGGCTTAAACTAGAAAGGCTTTGGGCTCTGCAGCTGCAGCTTGAGCATCCACCCTGTATGTAGATGACAAGCAGCACAGGTTTGGAGGAGCCTGACAGGCACACGGGCTGGCCAGGCAGGCGATGGGTGCCCAGAACCCACACATGCTACATGTGCCCCTGCTGTGTACAGCACCCGCTGCTTTTTGCACGTCCCAACAGTGCTGCCGGCGTCCCTGTCCCCCAGTCACGGGCCTGTGGGGTAACTGTCACATCAGGAGAGCACAGCGTGAGCTGGACAGAGCTGGCAACAGAGCCTGTCGGATCCAGGGAGCTGCTGACCCTTTTGGGGACGTGGTCTTGCTGCAGGGTAAGCAGCAGAGCCTTGGGGGGTTCGCAGAGAAGCTGCTCTGCCCCTCAGCACAGAGCTGAATCCCAGGAGCTGGTGTCAAGGGCAGGACTGTGGCCACCACAGAATGGGGACATGGCCCAGAGCCCCACCAGTGCGGGCAGCCCATGTGCTGACCAAGTGACGGGACACATCCTGGCACCGCAGGCAGTTCCTCCCATCAAGCAGCTTTTGCAGGTCATTGCCAGGCTTCATTTTGGCTTTAAAAGCTGCTGCCGTCCTTTGGGACACATCACTTTCCCTAAGAGGGAACCAAGAACTGAGAAAACTCACTGCATGCCGCAGGCAGATGACGACAAGCGGTGCAGGGCTGTGCCTCCTTGCACGGACATGGGGCAGTTGTGGGCACCAAGGCCCCCTGCCATGGGGCAGGGCTGTGGGCTGCCAGGTCTCCTGCCCACACCAGGCTGTGCCCACACTGGGCTATGCCCTCGGGCTGCATCGAGAGGTGGGTTCAGCCCTGGGTCCTGGGGGGTGGATGCCGAGCACAGCCTGGCCTGGGGGAACCAGCCAAATTTTGCACCATGCTGGGGTTTCCCACCTGGGTGCTGGGAATGGGGCTGTGCTGCCAAAGGACATGGAGAACCAACTCCTACAGCTCTGTGACCCCCAAACTCTCCATCCCTGGCAGCTTTGTCCCTGTGTGCTGCTCTGTGCTCCCTACATCAGCCCCAGAGATGCCCCACCAGCCTGTCTCCTGCCTGCAGCCCCTAGCCCCTCCTGGGTGCCCAGATCAGCCCCTGCGCCCACTGGCATCCACCTCACGGGTTCCCCGTACGGATGCTCACCCCACTAATGCCTCTCATACTCTGGGACATCGCATGGTCCTTCCTTCCATGCCTCCCTGCCCTCACTCTGCTTTTTAACGAAGCAGCAGCCAAGAGTGAAGGCGAACACCTTGGAGAAGACCTCACACAGCGGAGGGGCCCACGGAGGGAGCCTTGTGATGTCCCAAAAGAAATCATAGAATCCTAGGACCACAAAATGGTTTGGGTTGGAAGGGACCTTAAAGCCCATCCAGTGCCACCCCCTGCCATGGGCAGGGACACCTCCCACTAGCCCAGGTTGCCCAAAGCCTCATCCAGCCTGGCCTTGAACCCCTCCAGGGATGGGGCATCCACAGCTTCTCTGGGCACCCTGGGCCACTGCCTCACCCCTCACACAGGAAAACATTTCTTCCCAATATCCAACCTAAATCTCCCTTCTTTCAGCATCTTTCAATCCTCCCAAACCTCCACCTTGCTTTCGCACAGCCTGAATTTGGGGTTTGGCTTCCTGTCAGCACACTGTCCCAGCTCATCCCTGTGCCTCTTTCATATGCTGACCCCCCTTGAACTCTCCTCAGCTTCAGAAAAGTCTTCGGTCCCACCAGGGTTTGGTGAGGAGCCCCGTCTGCACTGGGGGGGTCTCACCAAGCTGCTCCCCCCACATCTGATTGCAAAAGCTTTCCCTCGAGGAAACCTCACTCTGCATCATCCTTTCCTTATGGGCTGGAAAGAGCATCACCACCCTCCTGTGCCTGCGCCACGGCACTGCGTCTCCCCAGGAGCTGAGGGAAATGCTCATTAAACACAACCTAGCCATGAGGGTTTGTGTCCCGGTGACTGGGAGAGCCCCCGGGAAGCTCCACCGACCCCCAGGGGAAGGATACCCAGTAGTGGGATGTGCCCATGGCTTTCTGTTTTTTGGGTTTTTTTTAACAAAACAAATTTCCCTTTTGCTGCAGGTGAAGCACCAGCAGGTTGAGGCATCCCACGAGATCTCTATATCCTGCAAAAAATCCTATAAGCTTGTGTTGAGTCACGCAGGATGGGGGCTGTGGGTGGCCTCCCGTGGTACCGCTGCGAGGACCGAGGTCTTTTACAGATGGCTATTGCAGGAATCACTGAGCCTGGAACATTCCTCCTGGCTGCATATCCTGCAGCTGGGGATGCTCCTACCCTACAGACCTACCAGTGGCTGCCCAAGCTGGGAACCCAGGTCCTGGCCTAGTACTTGGGTCTGCTCCCCCGTTTTTGGGCTGCTGGGAGGTGTACGGGCAGCGAGAGAGCTCATGGGTCAGTTAAAAAAAATAGGAAAGCAAAGGCTGCCTTTTTCTCCTGTTTCTCCTGTTTTTCTCAGGCTCTTCCTTGAAGCACAGAGGTTTTCTCCGGGGCTGCACGGAGCTGGAGCACCTTCTTCTGGAAGCACCTCCTCGTGGGGACATCCCTCCCATCACCTCTCCTGGCACAGGACATCACCTGGGTGGGCACCGAGCTTTCGGTTGGTTTTTTTTTTTGTCAATTTATTTTTTCCCCTGCAAACAATTGCAGGAAATCAGGCTGGTTTTAAGCAGCAAATAGCTGTGCATTAGTCCAGCTCCTCCATTTACTCCAGGGGTGCACAGCTCCGAAGCACCCGCTGGCTTCCAGCTCAGCAAGTCCCACACGGGACTACTCCAAACCAGCAGCCTGGGCACCAGTGCAGCAGCTTTTCCCTCTGCGGATCCTCCACCATCTATAAACCCTCCAAGGAGCTGCACAAGACTGGCAGCTGTGGCTCTCAGAGCTCAATTCAGAGTCGTATCTTGACGAGAAATTAAACATTTGAACCTCAGGCTCCAGATCAGGCATTGCTGCTCCTGGACCAGCGAGAGGTCTCCTCAGCCAGGGCTGCGCTGCCGCAGCTCTGCCCCATCACCTGCACCACACAGACAAACACCGAACAGCTCTGCCGTGCTCACACTTCCCTCCGTGCCTTCAGCAGGATGGGGGCACACTGAGCAGGGATCGACGCTTTGCAGTGCTGAAAAGGGCAGGTTTAGGCTTTCACCCCCTGGATCTCCCTCCTGGGGAATAACGCTGAATTTGAAGGACTTATTCACCTCCGTCTGCGGGGACTGCAGGACTCCTGGGGACGGGGCTGGTGCCCATTGTCCCCCGCCAGCAGGCAGAGGCCTGCCCATGGGGTGCAGCTGGCACTGAGGCTGCCCATCCTGGCTGTTGGGGGGGCAGTGGAACAATCCTCAGTGCCGGGGGCCTGGAGCTGTGTGGATGTGGATCTGCCTGATGCTATGATGCTCCGCAGCCGGTGAGGGACAGTGATGGTCACAGCCCCTGGGGCATCGCCGGAACAGCTGGGGCAACCAGTCCCAGCATCTCAACTCCCTCCAGTGCATTTTCTGGCTGCATGTGATGAAAACTTTCCTCTCTCCTGGGTGTCCCTCTCCCCAGCTCCCGTTACAGACAAAACGACATGTCCAGGGTTCCCTGTTTCTTAAGGACAGACCCCAGTGCCACCAGCTGCCACACGCAAGGCAGAGCCTGGGGCTGGATGTGTCCCCGTCTGACAGCAGCACCCACATGTGCCCGCTGCTGCTGCAGCAGCACAGCTCTGAGGCGGAACGGAGTACTGGGAGCACTGGGAGCACTGGTATGGGCACTCAAGAGAGTGTGATGGTGCTTGACGAGGATGGAGGTGTCACCAAATCTGTCCTCATGGGTGGGACACTTGTAGGGACACTGTCCCATGTGGGTTCGCAGGTGGGAGCCCTGCGCAAAGCCCTTCCTGCGCTTGGGGCATTTATGGTGTCACTGCCACAGATGGCTTTTGGGACAAGGGCTCTACATCATCCCTGAGGTCCCCACCACCCTGGGAGAGGGTGTCCCTGTGGTCCCCTGATGTGTCAGAGCCTCCATCTCCTCCATGTTCTCAGCATCTGTCAGATGAAAGAAAACTCAGCTCCAACTTCTCCCATGGACTCCCTCTGCCTGCTGGAGACCCTGCTCCCACGGGGGTACCCAAAGTATCCCTGGGGACACAAACAAGCCCCGAGAGCTTGGGGACCTCAACCCTGGTGGCAGTGCCCTCCCCGGCCTTGGTGCTCAGGATTTTATCCGTGACATGGGAGAAGAGGGTTGAAGCTCCCTGAGGCCAACACGGGGCTGGTGAGCTCTGAGGAGGAAGGGGGGATGCTGCTGTGACCCTGAATTCATCAGCCTTTGGGGACACCTTGCCCTTAGGCAGCAGCCCAAGTGACAGGTGGTGGCCGCCTTGGCCTGGGAGGGACCTTACAGGGTCCACAGAGGATGTAGCTGCTCCTGTTCCCTCTTCTTTCTGAAGGACCTGGGTGAACCCAGTCCCCACGGGTGGGGCTGTACGGGTGCTGCTGCGGGATGGGTTCCAGGGACTTCACCACTGCGCCCACGGCCGGGAGGAACAGAGCTATTAAAGGAGCTGTTGGCCCGAGAACAAATTTTCCATCAGGAAATTGATGCTGGAAAGGAGAAGGTGGCCAGATCCGGACCAGGAGAGCAGCAGCAGAGGCTGGAAGGGCTTTCCCGAGACAGACTGCAGCCAGCCCAGCCTCTGCAGAGCCGGTGCCGGAGCCCGTGAGGGATGGGATTATCCAGGAGGTGCTGGCAAGATGGGAGCTGCAGCAGTGAGGTGCTGGGGAGGAACATCTGCCGGGATGGAGGCACTTCGGGTTAAAGCTGACACCTTGCTCGGAGAGGCTGTGCGGGGTCTGAGCCCCAGGCAGCGGCGGGTGAGATGTCCCCACCCCAAAAATCTCAGCTAATGGGGTGAGCATCACTTCGGAGCCCCACTGGGAGGGGAGGCACTGAGGACACGGGGGCCATGGCAGGGTCTGGGGTCCCCTAGAGCTGACCGTGCCGCTGTGCAGCACAGAGCCGCTGATGAACAGGGCTGCGCACGGAAATCCGGGGCAAAAAGCCGAAAGGAGCGAGTCCTGAGGCAAGAGGAGGAAGAGGAGCTCGCTGCTGGAGAGTGTCGCAGCGACATCCCCCGTACGGGCAGGGACACGCACGGGCAGGGCTAGGGTTATGGCAGGATGCTGGGAGGATGCTGCCGCTTTTTTTATGGCTGCTTAGGAAAATCTATGAGTTTTTTCTCTGGGGAGACAGGTCAAGATGGGAAACCTGGCAGCAGTGAGGCGCAGGGAAGGGACAGGTGCTGTTGGTGGGAGCAGGGAGCCCCCGGAGGTGTCCGTGCGGGGATTTTGCAGCTTTCAGAACCCCAGAGCTGGGTGCTGTGGTGCTGGTGATGCACGGTGTGTGCTCTGCTGCGTCCCTGCTCTCGGTCCTCAGTGGGGAAACTGAGGCACAGAACGGCACAGGGCTACTCTCCCGATGCTAGAGCTGGTCAGAGCAGGATTTGACCTCCCAACTTCTCCGAATAAATCCCCGGCTTCCCCCTTCCCTTCCCTCCACCCCCTGGGAGTCTCTTTACGGGGCAGATCACACTCGGAGCTGCAAGCCCACCAGGCTCCAGGCACAGGGGGCAGGGAGGGGAACTGGGACTCGCAGGTGGGTGCTGGCATCAGGTCACCCTGACCACGGGGTGCCCGGCCAGCTCAGCACCCACCAGCATCTGTCCCCCCTCACAGGGACAGCGCTGCCTGGGCCAGGCAGGGTCCCATCAGCTCTCCTCTGTGGTCTGTGGGTGCCCAGGGTACAGCCCCCAGCCCAGTGTGTCCCCCCCCAGCCAAGTGTCCCCCCTCTCCCCCCTCGTCTGGCAGCAGGCTGGGCGGGCAGAGCGGTAAGGGCAGGCAGAATCCGTCCCCAGCTCCTCTGTGCAGGGGAGAAATTTTATTTTCTGTTGCTATGGCCAGAAGGAAGAGGCTTTTCACTTAGCAAAGGGCTGTGGGAAATGTAATCCAGTCCCAGGAGGATTCTGCTGCGATTTGGGGAATTTGGGGAACTCTCTGCCCTGCGCCAGCCCCAGGCTGCCATGGCCCCATGTTCATGGTCCTGTCCTGAGGCTTCCAGGAGGGATGGGTTTCTGCACAGAAATGCTTGTGGGAAGATGTCGGGGATCTGCACAAGCTGGTTTAGGGGGCTTGGTGATGGGAAGGTTGACACTGGTGAGGGCATCACAGCAGTGTCACATGGCAGGGACACAGCTGGAGAAGGGGACCGATGCTGGCCCTGTCCCCCCCCACGGTATGCTCAGCCACCAGCACGGGAGAGACCGTCCAGCTGCAGGACAGGAGCTGTGTCTCACACCCTGGGGACAGGACACCTGGCCAGGAACAGTCTCCCAGCAAAACCCACCCTGTCCCCAAGCACCCAGAAGCAGGGACATCGGAGCCTCTGGCAGGGCTGGCTGTGGCCACCCAGCAGTAAGGACACTCCTGAGAAGCTCCAAGTCCTGCAGCCTTCAGCAAAATGCCCATTCAGGACCCATGGGGGACACACAGGGACATGTGGGTTGTCCTGCTAGGTCCATGTCCCCCACCAAGCCTTGTTTCCCCAGGCCAGACTGGCAGCATTGCCCGCTGCCCTTGCACCTTTCCCTGCCGCTTCCCCGGGGACATGGCAGCACCGAGGGGACCTGGGGAACCCCCTGCTGCCCCGAAGGAGGATGCCATGTCTGGGTGTGGGGCTGGGATGTTCCTGTGCTGCCCTGGCTGGCGGGATGGTCCCCATGGTTCCCCTGTCTCCCCAGGGCTCAGCTCTTGCTCTGACCCACATCCCCCTGGGGACAGCCACCTCCTGCCACCCACAACTAGAGCCACAGGGCAGGTGTGCTGGGGACTTGTCAGAGCTGACAGCCCCCACCCTGGGAAAGGTGGCAGGAGGGGACACCAGAGGAACAGCCACTTGCATAGGAGCTGCCAAGGGTGGCTGTGCCCCACGGGGCTGCGGGCAAGGCTGGGAACAGCTTCTGGGGATGGGGACATTGTGTCCCCATGCTGGTGCGGAGCTGTACGGGTTTGCATGGTGTTTTGCCAACTGATGGAGTTAGCACAAAGGACACAGGCACCAAATTAAAGAAGTAAACTTATTTGTACTTATGTTTAAAGTGATAGAATAACGAGAAAAAAAACAGTGAAAATAAATTAAAGCAAGATAAGGTAAAGCAGCAAAATAATAAGTGAACTACTATAGCAAGCAGGAAGTAAGGTAATGCACCTAATCATTACTACATAGAGTTAGTGATAGTGATTAAGAAAGATGCATCACCAATTGCCCTGATAATACATTACCATCATCCAGAACCACAGTCGCTGGGGAGCCCAGTTGCAGCGAGGATTTGGAGACTCCTTCCCAGCAATTGGGAAATCTCCATACAGTGCGTGCACTGTATAGATGAGGCTTCCAAATTTCCCTGCAAATGGTCCCTGCTTTTATACAGCTGAATAAACAACTTTCTATCTTAAACTGGGAAAAACATCTGGTGTAGTTTTCTCCTTGTTAACTTCCATCTCAAGCCTGGCCAGGGCCGGAGAGAGAAGATAACAAGAACAAAAGAATCTAATAATCTTGATTATGTCTCTCTCAACAAAGCTTGTCACGACTTGCCACATTCCTTTGTCATCTGTGGTGACAGGGTACATCCGTGATTAATTTTGGCTACTGTTAGGCAATTAGGATCTTTCTGCTGGCTAACCTTACACAGCAAATGTTACAGCAAAGCTCTATAAGGATTACAACAAAACTTTTATGAACAGGCATATATTAATAAGGTAATACATTGCATATGTGATCAATATTATACATGAGATATATTGTAAGGTAATACATATGTGACCAATATTATACATATTAGCTATATTGTTGGGTTGTGGGGTTCATCTAGAGGTCAGCTTTGGCTCAGGGCATCACTGCTCAGGCCCTAGCATTTCACATGGCAAGGTTTTGGTTGTGGGGGGGCTACAGGGGTGGGTTCTGTGAGAAGTGGCTAGAAGCTTCCCCCATGTCTGATGGGGCCAATGCCAGCTGGTGCCAAGATGGAGCCACCACTGACCAAGGGTGAGCAAATCAGTGATGGGGGGAGCACCTCTGGGGTAAGGTGTTGAAGAAGGGGATAAAAAAACTGCCCAACAGAAAACTGCAGAAGGGGAGAATGTGAGAGAGAAATAATCCTGCAGACACCCAGGGCAGTGAAGAAGGATGAGGAAGAGGTGCTCCAGGCACCGGAACAGAGATTCCCCTGCAGCCTGCGGTGAGGATCATGGTGAGGCAGATGTGCCCTGCAGCCATGGAGGTGACGGTGGGGCAGAGATCCCCCTGCAGCCATGGAGGTGACGGTGGGGCAGAGATCCCCCTGCAGCCATGGAGGTGACAGTGGGGCAGAGATCCACCTGCAGCCATGGAGGGAACGGTGGGGCAGAGGTCCACCTGGGGAGGACCTCATGCTGGAGCAGGTGGATGCACCCGAAGGAGGCTGTGACCCCATGGGAAGCCCGCACTGGAGCAGGCTCCTGGCAGGACCTATGGCCCATAGAGAGAGGAGCCCAGGCTGGAGCAGGTTTGGTGGCAGGACTTGTGACCCCATGGGGGACCCACGCTGGAGCAGTCTGTGCCTGAAGGACTGCACCCCGTGGAAGGGACCCACGCTGGAGCAGTTAATGGAGAACTGCAGCCCATGGGAAGGACCCACATTGGAGAAGTTCATGGAGGACTGTCTCCTGTGGGAGGGTCCCCACGCTGGAGCAGGGGAAGGGTGTGAGGAGTCCTCCCATGAGGAGGAAGGAGCAGCAGGGACAATGTGTGATGGACTGACCACAACCCCCATTCCCCTTCCTCCTGCACTGCTTGGGGAGAGGAGGTGGAGAAATCAAGAGTGAAGTTGAGCCCTGGAAGAAGG